>CM064563.1:5518950-5610895 GCA_032716605.1 Paralithodes platypus
GACGTTTTTGGAATGATTTCTTTCATGCTGGATTCATCGGTATTGTGATCAGATGACATGTAGTTGCGGTAGAAGATAGTATGTCGTTGGTCAGTGTTGGTAGTAGGGGGGGCTGGTTGTACCATTTATCAAGGTGTTTTCTTATGGTGTGGTTTACATCTGTGTTAGAGTATCCGTTGTAACGAGTACCTGGGTAAGGCGTTCTAGTTTCATTATGGGTGTCGCTCCACGCGGTGCAAATATGGGTGAGGGCTCCTCTCATAGGCTGCGATGGTGGACAGATATCGTTAGGGGCATTCACTTTCCCTAGAGGCATTGGCACTGTTCGTGTGGTTTGGTGTAGACATAGTTTTGAATTCTTGATTATTAATGAAACAAGGAGGTCGAGAAAAGCAGTATTTATATTATCATAGTTATCTGACCTGATTCCTATTGACGAATATTCGTCCACATATCTGCAGTAAACGGTAGGCGGTGGGCATCAAGGAGCTACTCTTCTAAGTTCCCATGAGAAATTATCAGCAGGACCCCCAGGGGCTACTCATCGCTATCCCATCTATTTGCTGGTGTTTTTCCACTCCTCTGCCCCCGTGGAAACCCCTGCCCCCCATATACAATATATATTATTATCTAGTATCTATTTATTAGATATTATTATTATTTCTATCTCTACTCCCCCCCCTCCCGTCCTCCCTCCCCTCTTCCCCTGCCCCCATATAAATATTACTACAGTATCTATTTATTATAGATTATTATTATACTACTCCCCTCCTCCCCCCCCCTCCCCTCCCTCCCCCTCCTCCCCCTCCCCCTCCCCCTCCCCCGCTTCCCCCTGCCCCCCATATAAATATTACTAGGCTAGTATCTATTTATCATATATTATTATTATTATACTCCTCCCCCTCCCCCTCCCCCTCCTCCTCCTCCCCCTCCCTCCCTCCCCTCCTCCCCCTCCCCCTCCCCCTCTTCCCCCTGCCCCCCATATAAATATTACTAGGCTAGCATCTATTTATTATATATTATTATTATCCTCCCCCCCTCCTCCCCTCCCCCCCTCCCCCTCCCCCCATCCCCTACCCCCATATATTTATATATATATATTTTTTTTTATATTTATTATATATATATATATATATATATATTTTTGTTTTCTTTTCTGTTTTGTATTTTTTTTATCACCCCCTCCCCCCCCCCCTCACATTACAGATCAGTTACACATCTAGTCGACAGGAGGTAGCTATGAGTAAGAAATGCCCCATCCCGGAGGACCAGCTGGCCTCCGTCCTTGCCACAATCCTGGAAATGTCCATCAGCGAGAGTGAGAGCGAGGACGACATGGGGAGCGATGAAGAGGAGTGGACGGATGAGACGGATGAGGATTTTACCCATTCTCCACCGCCCAGGGGGAAGAGGAGGAGGATTCTCATCGACCCTTCACCCCTCACATACTCTCCACCTCCAACTCCACCTCCACCTCCACCTCCACATCCACCTCCACCTCCACTCGCCACAAACTCCACCCGTCGCCCTACCTCGCCGCTCATCAACACCCGTCGCCCTACCTCGCCGCTCATCAACACCCGTCGCCCTACCTCGCCGCTCATCACCTGTCGCCCTACCTCGCCGCTCATCAACACCCGTCGCCCTACCTCGCTCCATCAACACCCGTCGCCCTCGCCGCTGCTTATCAACACCCGTCGCCCTACTTCGCCGCTGCTCATCAACACCCGTCGCCCTACCTCGCCGCTCATCAACACCCGTCCCCCTACCCTGTACATCACTACACATCGCCCCACCTCATCCATCCCCACCCGTCCTACCCACACCTTCTACCAGCACCCATCCTACCATCAACATCCACTCATGTCTTCACACCACAACCATCAACATCCACTCATGTCTTCACACCACAACCATCAACATCCACTCAATGCTTCACACCACTACCATTCCCGGACTTGCACACATCATTCTATTCTTTTTCTTCTCCTGCTTCACGACGCACCCTGCATGGCGGTCCCTTGTTACCTCACGTAGAATCACCGGCCAGCAACATCTCAGACAGCCCCCGCATCCTGACTTCACTCCTGCCGGTGGGTAGTCTAAACACCCCGCCATCACATGTCCTGTCTCCTAACGTAGCCTCCCCCTCGCTGATCGCCTTGGGTAACAGCGGGGGCAGCGAAGCGCGCTACATGGCGTTTGTTCTGCCTGAACATCGCCAAATCATGCACGACGAGATTGCTGCGGCAATCGATGAGGAGCTTCCACTAAGGCTTCCTCCTGCCCCACTTCATCCACCCACAGCACCTTCTCCATCACCCTCATCACATCCACCATCACCCCCACCCCCTTCGTCTTCCGCAGAAGACGACCCTCCACCCCCTCCCCCTACCCGCCGAAAATCTGGGCCCATGAAGGGCCGAGGTGGTAGGCCCAGGGGCCGCAGAGGTCAAATACGTCGTCCAGGCGGACGACGTGGTGCTCTCCCAGCACGTGCACCTCCACGCCCCCCCACCGTGTATGCTGAGGATCACGAGTGGACTTCAGACCCGTTCACACCCAACGTTGATCCTTTCACTGGAACCCCTGGCTTGCAGGTTCCAGCACCAGTGACACCACTGCAGTTCTTCCAGCTCTTCTTTACAAGAGAACTGCTCAGGTTCCTGGTGAGTGAGACCAACGCATATGCCTTATTCGTTGGTTCTCGCTGGACAACATTCAGTGAGGAGGACATGGCGAAATTCCTTGGCCTGTACTTCCTCATGGGTGTGAACAAACTCCCCACTGTGCATCACTACTGGTTAAATGATGGACTCCATAATTACCCAACGTTTCGCAAGACCATGCAGGTCTCCAAGTTCCAAGCCTTGCTGAGCAATTTCCACACATTCAACAGCAAGGCAGTCATCAAGCAGACCAAAGACAGGCTAGTGAAGATCCGCATGGTGATGCGCTACCTGCTTGCTGGCTTCAAGCTTGCCTACGTCCCGGAGAGGAAGGTGTCCATCGACGAAGGCTGCCTTGGGTGGAAGGGTCGCCTTTCATTCAAGTGCTACAACCCAATGAAGCCGACGAAGTACGCCATCAAGCTGTACATCCTGGCAGAGTCCACAACTGGTTTCGTGTATGACTTTCAAGTCTACACTGGTATTGGTCAAACTCTCCGGAAAACGGTTGAGGGTTTAACGGAGTCCCTGCAAGGCATGGGTTACAAGTTGTTCATGGACAACTTTTACAACTCAGTTGACCTGTGCCACCACATGCTCACACACCACCAGATCTATGTGTGGCACCCTGAGGCTTGCACGAGGGGCTCCGAAGCGGTTGCGCGACATTGCCCATGCAGCGACACTGGAAGACAATGCAATAGAGGCGATGAACAACGGCACAACCCTAGTGATGCTTTGGAAAGACAAACGGATTGTCAACATGGTGTCCACCTTCTACGACCAGAGCACCATACCAAAGCAGTCCTTTGTCAAGAAGAAGGTACAAGGCAGGTGGCAGCGGAGTCGCAAGAACATCATGAAACCCGTTTGTGTTGACGACTACAACCGCCACATGGGTGGGGTGGATCATTTCGATCAAATGATCCAGTACTACCCCATCCAGCGAAGAACGGTCAAATGGACGAAGAAGATCGTATTCTACTTCATCCAAATGGTCCTCTTCAATGCCTTCGTACTCTTCAAGAAGTGCAACCCCCGCAAGAAGATGACTATGCTGGCGTTCCAGGAAAGCGTAGTCCGTTCCTTGATGTACTTCAACCCTGCAGAGTGGCCTTTATCGGGGAGACGCATCCGGCGTGCACAGGATTTGCCGGAAGGTCAGTATGAACCATGCGCCCGTCTCAGGCGAGGCAGGCGGCGTCGGCAATCCTCCGGAACCTCAGCTGGGTCGCCCCCACCGGACGACAATCCAGACTCCCCAGCCGCTCCTGCTGATGATCCTGGCACTCCTCCTGGTGCTCCTGCTGCTGGTGGAGGCGTTGGGGGAGTACTCCTTCATGACCCCCCCCTCCCCCTCACCAGGTCCAGATGCTGCTGCTGCTGCTGTTGCCGTCAGGGGAGCACTCGCTGAGAATGCACCCCAGGCGGCACCAGTATCGGACGATGCTACTGATGCTGAGGAGCAAGTGGATGTCCTACCACTTGACTCCCCCGCACCAGTAGTACCGGGTGCAGCTGCTGCTGCTGGTGGCGCTCGGGAAGCACCCGTCATGGATGCCAACTGGGCTCCACTAGTAATGGACGTTCAAGCTAGGGCTCAGGCACCAAGAGGCCGTCGGAGAGGTCCTCTTCGAGAAAGGGGTTCCAAGCCACGTCCTGTTGTACTGGACCATGACCGGTACAACAGAAACTTGGAACACGTTCTCGAGCAGATCCCTGACGGAAAGCGAAGGCGGTGCCATCTGTGTTACAAGAAGGACCAAATTCGCAAGGACACGAGCTTTCGATGCAAGTCTTGCCTCGTTTGCCTCTGCATCGATGTCACTGCTTGCTTCAATCGGTTCCATCAACTCGATGCAGATGTCCTATAACCAGGATCTTTGCACGATTCATTCATTCATTTATGCATTCTCCTATTCACCTTCATTATTCCTTTCCAATCACTATCACCCATTCATTCATTCAGTCTTTATGCATTCTTCCATTCACCTTCATCACCCTTTCATTCACCTTCATCACCCTTTCATTCATTCATTCAATCATTCAATAATTCATTCATTCAATCATCACTTCAGAAGTTCGGGGCCCACCTTCATTCACCCACCTTCATTCACCCATCATCAAAAAAAAAAAAAAAAAAAAATACAATTCAATTTCTACTACAATTTGCACTACAGTGGATATAGGCCTCCTGGGGAAACCACTCTAAAAAAATAACGAGTCAAGTGCAGTACCTCTTTGGGTGGCTTGGAAATTTGCACATATTTCTCTGGTTTGACACCTTGTATATATATATATATATATATATATAAATACACACATGCACACATTGTTTTTACCATTATTTTTTTGGACACCTTGTATATATTATGTATATATATATATATATATATATATATATATATATATATATATATATTATATATATATATATATATTATATATGTATATATATATATAAATGTAAATATATCCACACACATACATTATCATTACCATTTACCATTCTTTATATTTTGTTTGACACCTTGTATATACTGTATATATATATATATATATATATATATATGCATTACTTTATTTTATTTACGTGTACAATAGAATTATTTCTGAATTTATTACCTGAAGATTACCTGGCTTTCATATTTTGTTTTTTCAGTGTCAACCCAGGAGCCATTTCCCTTCTCGTTGGAAAGGGTTGTGGCCCTACCAGGTAAGTAAAATTGACAACCTTCATGACTGACATGTCTTCTATGAACAATTGAACATTATACAATTATTGGCAAGGAAAATTATATAAAAGTGTTGTATATCGTGGCAAAGATATACAACTGTATAAACATTCTCATATATTTTCATAACAATAACAATGCATGGAAATAATTGCGCATAACTCACGAACCAATTACGCTATATTATTTTGGTTTTCACCATTGGAAAGAGCACAATTTTCCGATTCCGGTGATATATACAGTTATATACGTATCCGAGCAAATAACGCAACGACGAGGTGGGGAACAGCTCGGAACCCGGCTAGCATCGGCGGAACAGAGACGGGTGAAGCGTAAATATTTGTATTTTGGCTCTTCATTTCAAATATTCATAGCGCAAAAAGTATTTGTCGTAGGAACTTCTAGTTTGTTATATACTCATCAGCATTATTTGCCGTATTCATACAGCCTAAATTTAAAACCATGCACTTCGTAGCAACGAAATAAATCGAAAATGTTATAAACCATATAAATCAAAATCATAGTTTTTTTTTTCGGTCACTGCTTGAGAACTATTGAAGATAAACCATTTCTGTTTTCAGATTTGGAAAGAGGAGAAAAAATACTATTATTTGAGAAAAAAAAATATATGGTCATCACTCACAATTTAGAGATAAGACGGTGTGAAGACAATTGCATGGGAAATAATTGTATTCCGGACTCATTTACACTTTCATATTTCGATTTATTTACATTTTTTTTTTTTTTATCATGTACTATAAATATTCCTCTTTCCATTGACATATGATACATCACAATAAACAGTATTCTGGTTGGTGGATGGACATAGAGAAAAATGTAAGGCTTCGACAACACTCATGAGCCAAATTCAAGACTGAAAAGCTATGTCAAGCACCTCCTCGGACTTATTTGGACTTAATATGTCGCAAGGAGTTAAATGCTTCTTCTGAAATCACTGTGTTGGGTGATTTTAATGTCCATAATGTTGAATGGCTCACTCATTCAGCCAGGACTGATGATGGTGGTCTTGAATGTGAGCTATTTGAAGACTCATATAATCTCACTCAACTAGTCAACCAACCCACCCGTGTACCAGATAATCCTAATCACAATTCCCACCTACTCGACTTATTTTTAACAACCAATTCAGAAAATTATGATGTTACAGTGAGGTCCCTGCTTGGATCATCTGATCACTGTCTGATACAGGCCACCTGTCTTCACCTACCACACCTTCCCACCCTGAACCTGTTTTGGTGACTAAATGGCATTACGATAGGGCAGACTGGGAGGGTCTTCATGGTTTCTTTATTGATATTCCCTGGACCTCTTTCTTTTCTAATGATGCACACTCCACCTTGAGCCACATACAAGATTTTGTAAAAATTGGAATGGAAACTTTTATTCCTCATCAAAAGTACAGTAAAAGATCTAATTCACCTAAATGGTTTGACCATAATTGTGCTTGAGTAACTGAACAAAAAGCAATAGCCTACAATGCATACACAAGATCAAAAACACATGAAGCCTTTAATTACTTTAGAAACATCAGAAATCATGCCAAAACTGTATTAAACCTAACTAAATCAAACTATCTCCACAAGCAGGCAAATAAACATCTAAATAATGCAAATGATAACAAAATATTTTGGTCTACTCTTAACTCATTCAAATCCAACTTCACTACTGCTTCATCCATTCCACCATTAAAATCTCCGACTGGCAATCTTGTAAGTGACCCACGAGGTAAAGCTAACCTTCTTGCGGATATTTTCTCCACCAACTCAACCTTAGATGAAATAAATCAAGATGTCCCTGTACTTAATTTTAATTCGCCTGAAATTCCCTCACTTAAGATCCACACCAGACATGTCAAAACTATTTTGCAGAATCTCTCAGTAGATAAGGCTCCTGGTCCAGATGAAATTCCTCCAATAGTACTTAAGAATTGCTCCTTGGTGCTCGCTCCTGTATTGGCAAAAAAAATCTGTCTGTGTACTCATACCTCATGCTTCCCAGTACCCTGGAAAGAAGCAAACATCCATCCAGTTCCTAAAAGAGGTGCCTCTTCAGATCCATCAAACTACAGACCAATAGCTATAACTTCCACTCTTGGTAAAGTCTTGAAATTATATTAAATAATCACATAATTAAACATCTTGAGAATAATAAATTAATCAGTGATAGGCAATATGGTTTTAGACGATGTTGATCAACTGCAGACATTCTTTGCCTTCTTACGCATCAAATCAACCAAGCTACAGACCAACATGGTGAAACATACAATAGCACTGGATATATCAAAGGCATTTGATAGAGTCTGGCATCAATCCTTATTGTCGAAGATGTCACACTACGGCCTTGCATCATTAGTTCCACTAATTTCTTCTTATCTTCATAACAGAAAAATACATGTAATGGTAGATGGCCTTTATTCTCAATTTCACTCAATAAATGCTAGTGTTCCCCAGGGATCAGTTTTGGCCCCAACTCTGTTCCTCATTCATATCAATGATCTCATATCTAATAATAATCCAATACATTCCTACGCAGATGACTCAACACTCCACAGTTCCTTCACATTTACCAATTCTTTCACCCAACCCGATCTTATAAATTCAAAAATAAACACTGCAATTTCTCTGATCCAGGACCTTTCTAGAATTAATGAATGGGGACAAAAGAATTTAGTGGCCTTTATTGCACAGAAAACCAAGTACATTCAATTTTCTAACCGACAGAATCTCACTGACTCCCATATATTTTTTAATGATGTAAATATTCCCACTTCCCCTAGTATTGACATTTTCGGTGTAACATTAACTACTAACTTGAGCTGGACACATTATGTTAGAAGCATTGCTAAGAATGCCTCTAAAAAACTGGGACTCCTATACAGAGTTCGAGAATTCTTCACTGACGAGCAGTTGGCCGTAATATATAAAAGTCATGTGCGTTCTCAGATGGATTACTGTTCACCTCTGTGGAGTGGAAGTTGAGTGGTTGCATTGAGGCAGTTGGACAAAATTCAAAATAAAGTTATTAGATTAATCAATAACCCTGCAATCACACAGGACCTTCCTACATTATCCATACGAAGAAACGTTGCATCCCTTGCATTATTCTACAGATATTTTCACAGCAATTGTTCCGAGGAACTTGCTTCAATTGTGCCGCCTCTCCACATCTTTCCCCGTAGAACTAGGGCAGCTGAGAGCGCCCATGAATTTACACTTTCTCCTCCACAATGCAGAACTTCTGCTTATCAAAATTAATTTATCCCTAGAACTACTACTCTTTGGAATTCACTTCCCTCGAGTTACTTTCCACAAACCTACAATCTACAAAGGTTTAAATCCAGTTGTTACAAACATTTTATGAATGGAGAATGCCTTTAGGCACATGGACCTTTTTGTTTTATCTGTGTTTTTCCTTCCTCCGTTCATTGTTTCTTAAAAAAAAAAAAAAAAAAAAAAAAAACACACTGTCTTGTATTCCATGCGCTTTTAGTTTAGTAGTAAACGTTTGTGGGGAACTTTGTCAATGGCCTCTTGAAAATCAAGGTATATAATATCTACAGCTTTACTCTCATCGTAGAGGTTGACGATATCGTGGAAGAAGTCTAAGAGGTTTGTTAAACAGAAACGTTTTTATTACGAAAGCCGTGTTGAGTATCTTTAAGTATGTTATTTTCCTCTAAGTGATTTACGAGTCTGTCTCTTATGACCGTTTCTAGCATTTTACATACAACTGAGGTTAAGCTAATTAGACGAAAGTTACTGGGTAGCGATTTGCTGCCTTTTTTGAATATCGGTGTTACGTTGGCTAGCTTCCACTGATCAGGCATAGTTCAAGACTGCAATGATTTATTGAATAGTAATGTCAGTGGTTTGGAGAGCTCATCCTTAGCTTCCTTTAGAACTCTAGGCGAGATTGTATCAGGTCCAGGCGTTTTATTTACCTTGAGTTTATCTAAACAATTCAATACTTCTCTCTCTGTAATGGTGATATTGCTTAGAACATCTGAATTATCAATCTGAATTGGCGATTGTTACGACCGGCAATACGAAATAAACAAGGGCACTTAATAATGGACTAGATGATAGGCTATATCTGCAACAACGGTACGCTAATTCCAAACCCTCGAACTATTACGCCAGTGAACAAAACACTTAAACCCTCCAGAGTTAATCTACTGGATAACGGGGTATCAATTAACTGGGTTTAGTGCACTTCTACAAAGGCTTTCCGGAGACGGCAAAGCCTACTCACAACAGGAGTACTTTACGTTAATAAAATGCTCTCAAGTAATAACAATGCTTAAATAAACTATAACAAGATTTAATAAAGGAGTATATGCTTACGTTAACTTTAGTGTGAGTCTGAACTCAACACTAAACTCTTCAATGCTCTATGAAAACACTGGAAGTCTTGTCTACAGCAAACAGATATGGAATCTTCTGAAAACGTCTGATGCTCTAAGATGCTCGTCGAATATAGAACAGAAATAATGCAGGGGCAGGACACCAAAGCGTGTATCTTATATACACCAACAAGTAGGATACATATATATAAAACAAGGGAGTGCAACAACTCTGTGACAGCACTAATAACAGCCACTCAAAAACAGTACTTCCTTAGCCAACGTAACAGCAGCCAAACTGTGATGTGCACTATGCATCAACCTAGGCTAAAATAAGGTTTGAATAATTCCTAAAGCATACACAATTAAAGTTAATAAACACAATGCTGTCTTTCTCACTAATAAAGTCTAGCAGTGGCATAAAAGGTACAAGGAGCCTAGGCAGAGCGCAAGCATGCTCGTAGCCTACTGTCTCCCCTTGAACAGATTTCCCTTATGTTACGTTAAGTGAATAGGAGGCTCTCTTGGTAAGTCCAGATTTCAAGTATCTGGTCTTGCCCTGGCGCTCCACAAAGGTCAACAAAATGAGGTAGCAAACATACGAGCAAGAGTAGGCAAAATCCCTTCGCTTGTATGCTGCTACACTCGCAAAGGAAAAATATGCACAAGGGTTACAGGCTACCTAGCTCCGTCGAAGTTGTACAGGCTCTGACTTGCCACATACATAACTCAGACAATGACCAAGGATACCCTCCACTGTCTAGCATTAAATAGTAGGAAAGAACAACTCAATAATTAGAAGCACCCCAATACTATGATACCATGTGACTATGACTCTAATAATCCCTAAAGCTAGTGCAAAACATATATGTGAGAACTGGTGCTGGTAATACGACTGGCCGACTATGGAAGTCGTATGCAGAACCAGAAGGGATAAGTAATTGAATAAAGACAAGAAGTATGGAAAAGAAGAAGTTCAGAGAGAGAAACAGTAGTAAAGAGGGTTAGATTGGGGGACAGATTGCAAGGGACATCTAGGACCAAGCACAACATACCAAGCTCTAAGGAGACACGCGGGCAGGATCCCCCACCACCACGCTAGGACAGCGGCCTCCAATCACAGACGACTACGTCATGAAAAGCAGGCGTCATATGACATGCCAGGACCTCCGGCCAGTCACGAGCGTGGGAACCCAAGCGAGGGATGCACACGTACATACACACGCACACACTACCACCTTGCTGCCTCCCTTGTCTCTCTCTCCTTGCAACTTCACACTACATATCTTATAACTCTATCAATGATATAAAATACTTCCAAGTGTCACAGACAAGAATAAAGACAAACACTGATCTGTCTGTGACAACATGAAGACTAAGAAAGAAAGAACATCGTTCTACGATTATTATAGCCCATTTTACTGCCCCGGCGAGCGCTAGCGAGTACGAGTACATTCTGGCAAGCTGGCCAGCGTAACACCCCGCCCAAGATGTGGGACGTTTTAACCTCGCCTCACCCAGCTACTCCCCAAGTTGTGAAAAACAAGGCACAATCAAAACATGAAACACTTCATTATATATAAAAAAAAAATCTACACAACACTTCCCCAAAATAATAGTATCACTTAACAATATTACGCTCAACGAGCAAGCTTCACCAAGCCTAGCCTACTAAGACAAAAACTCAGCATGTCTTAGATTCTTGCTGTAACATACTGCACTTATAATTCTATCAAAAAGAAAGAGTTTTTATGTGAGTTTTTTATATATTTTTTAATAGTTTTTTGGCGGCTTTGCACTACAGGGGCAAGCCTAATTTGTCTCCACTCAACCCAACACACCTGTGGTGATCTACCCTGGATCCTCCACCCTAGACAAACAGTCAGCTATCACGTTGTCACAACCGGCAATATGGCGAATGTCTAGGTTATACTCCTGCAACATCAAAGACCATCTGGTTAGCCTCATATTCCGGTTGTGGAACTGATTCAAAAACTTCAAAGGGTGGTGGTCAGTGTAGATCACCACAACTGGGCCAAAAGCGGGAACATACACCTCAAAGTGCCTGAGTGCCAGCACAATGGCCAGAAGCTCCTTCTCTACCACTGAATAGTTCTTTTGTGCTGAATTGAACTTTTTGGAAAAGAAACTTACTGGGTGTTCCACACCGTCTGTGTCTGTTTGCAACAAGACGGCACCATCCCCTACACCGCTAGCATCTGTCGCTAGCTGAAAAGGTCTTGAGAAGTCTGGGGCCCTGAGTATGGGGTGAGTGCACAAAAGATACTTCACCAGTGAGAATGCTTTCTCACACTCAGGTGCCCACCCAAACTTTTTCGTCTTTGCAAGTAGGTCAGTCAGAGGAGCCAGCACCGAGGAGTATCCGCGGATGAATCTGCGATAATACCCAGTCATGCCCAAGAACCTCATGATTTGTCGCTTGGTGGTCGGCCTGGGGAACTGGTTAATAGCTTGTATCTTGGTTTGGGGAGGGCACACCTGGCCTAACCCTACCACAAACCCTAAATACTGCACAGTTGCCCAAACAAAATCGCATTTGCCCAGATTGACCACCAAATGAGCCTCACTCAGCCTCCTGAACAATGCCCCGATGTGCTCGCAATGGCTTTCAAAGTCATCATCGTAGATTATCACATCATCTAGGTAAACGGTGCAGTTAGCGATCTTCGCCACTAACTCATTCATCAAGCATTGGAAGGTTGCAGGTGCATTCTTCAACCCATACGGCATAACGTTGCAACGGTAAGTGTTCCCATCCACCACAAACCCGCACACCAACTTCACCCGCTCAGACAACGGCACCTGCCAGTAGCCTTTGACAAGATCCACATTGGTCAGGTAACGGGCACACCCGATCTTGTCAACACTGTCATCTACACGGGGAAGAGGGTAGGCATTGGTGGGGGTTAAGCCGTTCAACCGCCTTAAGTCAATACAAATCTTGACCTTGCCGTCTGGTTTAGGCTGCAGAGTGATAGGAGATGTCCACCTAACCGCCCCTTTTTCTATCAGCCCCCTCTCCAACATGTAGCCTAATTCCGCTCGGAGAGCCGGAAGTTTAATGGGAGGTACACGATAGGGCACTGATTTAAAGGTGGGGTGGTCTCCAACGTCTACATCGTGCACCACATGAGTTGTGAGGCCTGGGTGCTCGGCAAAAACAGTGGGGTATAAACTGAACAGGTGCTGGATCGCTGCTCGCTGTTGCTCAGGCAGGTGCTCAAGCGCTTCCACAGCCACTTGACTCGTGTTCCCCGCCCACTGATCCGCAGAGACATGACAATCCCAACTTTCCTCCACCTGTGCCTCACTGCCCCCCTCCCCTTCTCCACCTTGGCCGCTGCAGACCAACACAGGGACAGTAGGCTGCTCAGGTGGGCGCCTCACGAACTCTTTTAACAGGTTCACATGACAGAGCTGATTTTTCTTACGCCTATCCGGAGTAGCCACAAGGTAATCTAGGTCAGATAACTTCTGCACGACCTTGTAAGGACCGACAAACTTGGCAGACAGGGGATGGCCTACTAAAGGCAATAAGACCAACACCTCCTGTCCTACCACAAACTCCCGGAGCTTTGCTTTGATGTCATACCGATCCTTCATCATGGCCTGATTACCTACCAAATATCTCCCTGCCAACTCCAGGCTTTTCAGCATCCTGTCTCTACTCTCGAGGACATACTTAATTAGAGAACATGGCGGCACAGTCCCTTCCCAGATCTCTCTCACCATGCTCAGAGGACCTCTAACCTGATGCCCGAAAACTAATTCGTTGGGGCTGAACCCAAGGCTCTCCCCAGGTACCGCTCGCGCCGCAAACAAAACGTACGGTAGCCCCAGGTCCCAATCCTTGCCATTCTCCAAAGAGTAGCACCGCACCATGCTTTTCAAAGTAGAATGCCCTCTTTCCAACACCCGTTGACTCTCTGGGTGATACGCTGAAGAGACAACCGTATTGATCCCATGCTGCTGCATGGTCTGTTTAAAGAGAGTGGACGTGAAATTTGACCCTTGGTCCGACTGAATTTCCGGCGGGTACCCGTATCTCGAGCAATACAACAGCAAGTTTCGCACAACAGTTTTAGACTTGCCATTTCTCATAGGGTATGCATCTGGGTACTAGTGGAGACGTCCATGAGGGTTAGCAAAATCTGTTATCTGCACTAGTGGGAAGCAGAGGGCCTACCATATCGATGACAACCTTGCTGAAGGGAGGACCAATAGCAGGCACTGGGTGCAACGGAGCCTTAGGTATGCTCTGGTTCGGCTTTCCCACCCTCTGGCGGGTACCACACATCGCCACCCAGGCCGAAACTTGGGCTTTAATGCCTGGCCACCAGAACAACCCAGATAACGAGGCCAACGTTTTACTCACACCCAAGTGACCTGCCAACGGAACATCGTGCGCCAACCGCAACAGGCTATCACGGCACTTTTCAGGTACCAACAACTGGTCAACCACTCTTGCCCCACCATCCCAACTACGTCTGGGATCCAAAAAACGGCGATACAGAATTCCCCCAACATGAAAACAATCTCCCGGCTGTGCATCCCTGTCCTCATCGAGTTCTATATCCCCGTTTTCACAACTCTCAAGCCCAGGATCTTCTATTTGCAACCGACATATATCAGAGGGTGCCAACTTGTCCAAATGCTCCTGGAGCAACTTATGGCCACCCCCGATACTGGGCTGCTCAAGCCTTGCCTGCTTCACCTGGGAACGTTTCTGTCGCGGAATGCTAACATGCCCTACCATGTCACTAGGGGGGACAGGTTCTGGGGCCACTCCGGACCTCAAAATGGGTGCAAGTACCGAGTCACCAAGGAGCGTCGCTGGGTCCAAACTTTCAACTCGACCACCAGCCTTGACTTTCTCCTTCCGACCCTTCCTCCGCTGGTCTGAAGCCTGGGTACTAGGCTGTGACACCTGAGCGGACTGAGACCTGGTGACAGCACACGCCATCTGCGGCATCTGGCACCTCTCGATCCACTCTTGCCCCTCCCTACTCGTGTCGGCCGCCCTCTCGGCAATGACTAAGGGTGGAACCTCGGAAATTGGCACCGCAAAGTCGTTACCGAGAAGGAGGACGATCCCCTCAACTGGCAATTTCTCCACAACACCCACATCCAACTCCTGTGTCTCACCGTCCACCTCAAGCTCCACTCTGACCAGCGGGTAAGACCGCGAAGCATTGATGCCTTGAACCACCACAACCCGAGCCGCGTTAATTGGCTTGCCAGTGAAGTTCTTAATAAGTGTCTGGGAAGCGCCCGTATCACGCAGCAACTCAAGCCTATGCTCCACACCAGCCCACCTCAGAGTGCCGTGCCCCCTATGACCACAAAAAACATCTCGGACGGGTGACGAGCCCTCCTGCTGCTTCTGCACCGACTGTGACTTCGCAACCGGCTGTTTACCCCAGGCAAACGCGGAAGACCTCAAAGACACACCGATGTTGCTCACTAGGGACACCACTGCTGTAGGCGGTGTGCTCGGACATGAGCGCGCAATATGCCCCTTCTTATGATACTTGAAACACTCCAACTTCGCTCTTGGACTTCCCCTGAGGTGGGTAAGGGCCCTGGCCTTTCTTTAATGGGAAGGGTTTCGACTTGGGATCAAAATTGGCAACAGTACTCTTAAATGGGTAATTAGTTGTGTCATTAATTCGGGGGGGTGGAGTGGTACGCCCTTTGTTACCCGCCTCAGCTCTCTGTGCAGACCCGCACCCACGAATCAATGACAACATGAGGTCTGCCAGCTCGGCCGCCTCCTGCAGAGTTTTAGGTTGCTTTTCTTTCAGGTTAAGAGTCAAGTCACCGCCAGTACATTTGAAAAATTGTTCTAACAACACTAATTGCTTCACTGAATCAAAAGTAGTTGCCTTCTCCGACCTTAACCAATTCTCAAACGCATCTGACAGCTCTCTCGCATTTTCCTGGAAAGTACTCTCCTTTCTCTTAGAAACAGCCCTAAACTTCAGCCTATAGGTCTCTGGCTGCAATTCATACGCCCTCAGGACAGCCTCTTTCAACGCCTCATAATTCAGGCAGGAATCTTGCACAGAGACTTGCACAGAGTAGGGGTGGGATTGTGTTGCATGGCGGGTACTACATAGCCTACGTAGAGGAGGTGGTATACACAGGGAAAGCTCCGAGGAACACTGATTATTGTAGTAGCGATAGATTAGCGAGAGAGATGCAACATTGCGGCGAAGAGAGGGAGATTGCAGAGAGTTGGTGAATGGACGGGAGTTAATGATACAAAAGGCTTTCCTTTCTACTTTATCTAGGAGTGCGGTGTGAGAGGATCCTCCCCACACATGTGAACATTGCTCAATACAAGGACGCACTGTGCCCTTGTACAGAGCAAGAAGCTGCGCAGGGGTAAAGAACCTCTTGAGGGGGTTGAGCACACCCAGCTTCTTGGAGGCTGCCTTAGCGAGACTGGTAATATGGTCTTTCCAAGTGAGAGCAGAAGAAAAATAGACACCAAGAACATTGAGAGAAGATGAAGGGTTGATTTTTGTATTGTTGAAGAAAAAGGGATAGTCTTCTGGAAGTTCCTGACGGGTAGTAAGATGAATAAATTGAGTTTTGGAAGCATTAAATGCAACAAGGTTTTCTCTACCCCAATTGGAAATAGTAGTTAGATGAGAAGATAAGTATTTTATGGGTTCATTACATTTACTTTTGAGGGACTGCTGGCTGGAACGTTCTGGAAAATTAATTGAGTGGTGTAAGGTAGAGTCGTCTGCATATGAATGGATGGGACTAGATGTACAGTTGAGAAGATCATTTATGAAAATTAGAAAGAGAATAGGAGATAGGACAGAACCCTGAGGAACACCGGAGTTGATAGGATGAGGAAATGAGCGATGGCCGTCCACAACCGCAGCTATGGAACGGCCGGAAAGGAAATTAGAGACAAAGGCACAGATGGACAGACAGAAACCGAAGGAGGGCAGTTTGGAAATTAAAGATTTGTGCCAGACTCTATCGAAGGCCTTCGATATGTCTAGTGCAACAGAAAAAGTCTCACCGAAGTCCCGAAAGTTGTATGACCAAGAGTTAGTAAGATTAGAAATAAGATCACCAGTAGAGCGACCCCTAAGGAAGCCATACTGGCGATCTGAGAGCAGATTGTGAGAAGAGAAATGCTTAAGAAATTCGGAAGCAAGAATAGTTTACAAAATTTAGAGATAAAAGAGATGAGAGCAATTGGACGACAATTGGAGGGTTGAGAGCGGTCACCCTTCTTTGGGACAGGTTGAATGAGACGTTACTCTCTTTTTCCCAGATATACGAAAGATCACTTATAACTGTGTTTTGTTACTAACCCATCTATCCCCTACTAACTTCCTAATCCTGCCACGGACATTAGTTCCAAGGCAGTAGTTCCCTTTCCAATTTTCCCTTACCCACTCTAAACCACTGTTTGGACACTTGATACTCAGTGTTTTGGAGGCCAAGCAGCCTAGAGCGGTCACTAGACCTGTTGTTGTTTGATTGCCTTTATACTCCTTTGTACTCCTTTGGTTGTTACCCCTTGGTCTAGCACATTGTATTTGCACTTTATTGTCAAGCCATCATGTGCCCAATAGTGGATTACTTTTATTGTTTTTATACCATACCTAACCAATTATAGTGTGTTATTATTAAACAAAAAAAAACACACACACACACACACACACACACAGAATGACCAGTTATGTTAATTGACTTGTAATCACATTGACTCGGGAGCGATTGACTGCATTTCGGTTGGAAATATTATTTGGATTACATTTTTCATATATAAAGATTCAGTGTTTCAACATAAGGCCACACACATGGTAAAAATGTCCATGCTATAGCCAACAAACTGTTCTGTATATGTACCAAAAGTACAGACAGCAGGAAAACCACCTTAGTTGATTGAAGAGTATTATATACTGTATATATATACAGTATATATAAATATATATATATATATATATATATATATATATATATATATATATTCTGACATACGGAGCCCTGTATGTTAATTTAAGAGTTAGAATTAGAGTTGAAGTAGTCACACTACCCAAACGGTGAAGCAGACTAGCGAGCGAACCAGCGAGTGGGGAAACTAGCTCGCCCGCATACCTGCAAACTAGCCTTCACACCTGCGTGCGTCATAGGGGACCCTGCAAACTACCTCGATGACCGATGCTATGACGTATGATCGACGCCAGGAGCTGTGAGTGGACCAGGCACCTGTTATGCGACTCGAGGAGCTATGATTGGAGCGGGCACCACCCCCCGCCTCCTGATTCATTCCTACACCATCATTGTTTAGTATATAAGACCCGAGTTGTGGGCATTCAAATCAGTCTCATTTGGAGTTGGGGAAGGTGAACTTGCAGCTGGAGGAAGACGGGGTGAAGTATTATAATGGGATTGTGACTGTCAGTCAGATTATATAAATGTGTGTTAAGTGTGTTCGGTGTAAACACTTACGTTATGTTGGTTAGTGAGATATGTGATTGGGAATTAACGTGAACGCTACTATTATGTGCTTAACTATTTGATTGGGAATTAACGTTAACGCTACTATTATGTGCTTAAACTATTTGATTGCGAATTAACGTTAACGCTATTATTATGTACTTAACTATTTTAGTTGACTAACTTGTGGACTAAAGCAACTCTTTAAGTAATTGGTTTATGATGAAAGTAATACTATTGTTTTATATTAATACTTACGAGTTCTTTCATTTTCTTTGAATTAAGCTTACATTGCTTAACGGTGCTTAGTACGGTGATGCTATTGTCTCGTATTAGTAATATCGCCTTAGACTAACATGGCTGTGTTAATATTACTTCTAGTGATTTCCTAAGCTGAAGAAAATTCTTTTGCTTCAAAATATTATATTTTGCTTTTCATATTATTTGAATGAGACCTGAATCGAATCTATGAAGCGATCCTGTAACTTTATTTACTCATAATCAAACCTCAATGTTACGTGGTTAAGAAATACATTTAACTAATTATTAAATATATATCTAACTTTTTATGTGACTTTGATATTACTCCTGATGATAATAATAATATACTATTAACGTAAGACAAGAACCAATAATTACATTAAATATAAATAAAAGGACATAGAAGAAAACTATCTATTCATTTCAAAAAGGGTAAGAGACAGAAATATTCTTACTTTAATATTTATCTTTCAAGACTTTTTATAGAATTAATAGTCCTTCTTTAGATATAACTTCTTCGGTTCATAACCATAGCCTACTAAGCTTCGGTTAAATAATAATTCTTTATAAATACTACATGACTTTAATTAGTTTCAGTATTTTTCATAATAAAGAGTATCAGTCAATAAAGGATACTAAGTCCTAAGATCCAAAAGGAAAGGAAGCAACAACAGTAAATTATTTTATTAGATTTTACTTTTGTTTTGCCTTCAGCTGACTGATACCTTAATATATATCTCTGTGCTATCTAGATTCATCAAGTTAACCACTTGAGGATCAAGATACGTAACAGAAGAGTGGCGACCTCGCCAGGATTTCGTTTCATACAGTTTCACTCAGTTTCATTAACGTTTCACTACTTAAAAATCAAATATTAATCATGCCTCAACTAATTAATGACGAAGATGCTCGAGTTTTCATAGAATCAGAACCCACAGCCCCTGATATTGACTGTCTGTCAAAATCCGAACTGAAAGTGCTTGCCTCACATCTCCAATTAACTGTCTCAAACATGTCTAAAGTAGAGGTGGCTCAGACCATAAAAACCCACCTGTTCCCTGTAGAAGGCGGGGAGGGTGACGGAGCAGTTGGTGGGATCTCGAGTAAACCTAGCCAACTTGATGTACAATTGCCACCTGGTTTGACCGGTGATCAAATATTCGAACTAGAACTAGCCAGAATGAAAATAAATGCCGAAGCAAATGCCGAACAAGCCAGAGCAAGTATAGAACTAGCCAACATAAAAGCCAGAGCAACGACGGAACAATGTGAATATCAATATCGTATAGCTCAACTAAATGTCAATACAAATGCTCCCGAAATTGCTCCCCCTCTGGTATTAACTATGACTAGTGTCATTCCACCTTTCACTGAGGATAATGTGCAGGATTTCTTTGTTTTGTTTGAGGAAGTTGCTGGAGGTATGAAGTGGACAAGAGATCAATGGCCTTTTATGTTATAAACTGTTTTGACAGGGCAGGCTCGAGCCACGTATTTGTCAGAAGTAGCAGAAGTTAGGCAGGATTATGACAATCTCAAAGAAGCTATCTTAAAAACCTATCAATTGCAGCCTGAGGCTTACAGGCAATCTTTCCGTAAAAAACAAGAAAGTAGAAGAAACCCATAAGGTATTTGCCAGGACCATGACTAAAACTTTCAATCATTGGGTCAAGAGTAAGAAAGTCACAAGCTACAACGATCTGAAGGAGTTGGTCCTGTTAGAAAATTTCCTATGGAAAATTGATTCTTCTGTATCCTATCATTTAAAGGGGAAAAAGGTAGATTGTCTTGCCGACGCCGCTGACATGGCTGACACATACGTGCTCAACAACAAATTTCGTGGAAAGAAGCCCTACGATAATTCTAGTTCTAATTTTAAGTATCCCAATCACAAATCTGACCGACCCAGTCACAAGCCTATAACGTCTTCCCCAGCTAGCCAAAATAGAATTGTTCCCCCAACTAAAAATGCGACTCAGGGCAATGGTAACAGAGGTGGGCCCCTAACTAATAGTAATGCTCAAAGAGGGAACGTTCCCGTATCCCCTAAAGTATGTACTTTTTGTGGCATGAGAGGCCACCTAGCTTATCAGTGCTGGGCCAAGGAAAAAACCGAGAGATCGGGGCAAACAGTTGCCGCCGTATCTCAAATTCCATGTGTGCCTTTAATGCAGGGCTCCCGACAGAAGGAGTACCTAGCACCAAAAGTTCCTTTAATGCAGGACTCCCGACAGAAGGAGTACCTAGCAGCTAACGTAAATCATCTAGACAGGGGTGTAGTAGCATGTGTGGTGCAACCCACTAGGGTTAAGCCAATAATAATTTCACCATCAGTGCAGGACAGTTACCGTCCCTTTATTTCATCTGGCAACGTGAGATTAAATGGTTGTATGCATGAGGTAAAAATTCTGAGAGACACAGGTTCCACTAGCACCCTCATGGTGAATCCTTACACTGAGTGCCCACCTGGCGAACCAGTTGTAATGAGAGGTGCTGGAGGCCAGTTTTATGCATACTTGGTAAATGGCGAAATTGAAAGTGAGTTACTACAGGGTGAGGCCACCATAGCTTTGTGTAGGTCCCAAGATATCCCTGTGCCCGGGGTAACACTCCTTTTGGGGAATGATGTAGCAGGTGAGAAGGTCCGACCAGACCCCATTTTGTCACTTTCCCCTGTTAACGAGCCACTAACCGGTGAGCTCGACAAGGAGTTGCCAACTGTTTTCCCTGTGTGTGCTGTCACAAGTTCAATGTCTCAAGTAGCAGTTCCCTCAGACAGAAATGTACCGAATGTAAGAATTGATGAAAGGGATGATGAGAGTGTGAATGACGCTCCAACTGTGCCTGATGATGTGACTGAGGTGGATTTATCTGACACCTTTATGGCTCATCTTGACCCTAACGATGACCATGAAACCCCTCCAAATTGTCCTAGTGGCCTGGTAGAGCTACAGAGAGATGATAGTGAATGCAAGGAGTTAGCTGCCAGGTCCGTGAGTGAAGAGGAATGTGAGAAGGAGGGTGGTGAATGTTTCTACCTCAAAGGAGGAGTATTGTGGCGAAGATGGAGACCGCCACACAGACCAATCGATGACGGGGCTTGGGACATCCATCAAGTAGTAGTCCCCAAACCTTGTCGTAGAGATATCATGGAAATGGCACATTGTATACCATTGGCAGGACACCTAGGTGTGAGAAAAACTCTAGACAGAATCAGAGCCCACTTTTACTGGCCAGGAATGCGTGCAGATGTAGTGGAGTGTTGTAGAGTGTGTCACACTTGCCAGATGACAGGAAAACCCAATCAGAAGGTGACTGTACATCCTCTGGTGCCCTTGCCCGTTTTCGAGAATCCTTTTACTCGGGTGGTAGTTGACATTGTAGGCCCATTGCCTAAGACTTCCCAAGGTAACATTTATTTATTAACTATCATGGACATGGCAACTCGCTACCCAGAGCCTATACCCTTAAGGACTACCTCTGCTCCAACTGTCATCAAGGAACTGCTCAAATTCTTCACCAGAATGGGTTTCCCCCATGAGGTGCAAAGTGATCAAGGAACTAATTTTACCTCTAACATTTTCCAGCAGTCCCTGAAGGAGTTGGGTATCGAGCATGTTAAGTCTAGCACCTACCACCCAGAGAGTCAAGGGGTTCTCGAACGATATCATCAGACATTAAAGGGAATGTTACGTAAGTATTGTACAGAGACCGGAGTTGAGTGGGATAAGGGGGTACCTTTTCTTTTATTTGCTACTCGTGAGGTTCCAACTGAATCCCTGGGTTTTTCCCCTAATGAGCTAGTTTTCGGTCACCAGGTAAGAGGTCCTTTGCAACTATTGCAGGATAGCCTAGTTGGCCAGGAGGGGAACCAAAACCTCCTCAAGTATGTTTCAGATTTCAAAACCCGGCTGAGATCCTCATGTGAGTTTGCCGCTCAAAACTTGACAGTGGCTAAAAGCTGCATGAAGAAATGGTATGACAGAAAAGCCCGTGAGAGGGAGTTTAAGCCCGGTGATGAGGTTTTGGTCCTGCTCCCCCTTTTTGGCCAACCTTTATCTGCCAAGTTCAGGGGCCCATATAAGATCATTCGGAGGGTGAGCATTACCGATTATCTAGTAACTACCCCAGACAGGAGAAAGCCCACGCAAGTATTCCATATAAATATGTTGAAGCCCTACCATAGGTCCCCTGATTCCTCTCCTCCAGATTCTCCCACTGTGGCAGTGAATATCAGGACCTGTGAACAGCCTGGTGCGGACGAAGTCTTCAGTTCTCTTACTGACCCGCAACAGACTGTTCCAGAGCCTGAAGGTATCCATGCAGACTTTGACTTGTCATGTAGCCTATCCAACTTTCAGTATAATTCAGTGGCTTTGAGGGAATTACCATCTAAACTATGTCACCTTCCCTCTGATCAAGCGAACCAACTAATCTCTGTTTTATCTCAGTCTCCCAGTGTGTTCCATGATACTCCAGGGCTCACTTCTTTGGCCGTGCACGACTTCGACGTAGAGGATGCAACTCCCATTAAACTATCCCCCTACCGTGTCTCGCCACAACGCAGGAGTATACTGCAGGTCGAGCTTGACTTTATGTTGTCTAACGAACTGATCAAAAGGGCCTTAAGCCAGTGGAGTAGTCCGGTCATACTTGTGCCGAAGCCAGACGGGAGCCATAGGTTTTGTAGGGGCTATAGGCAAGTTAATGCTGTCACAAAGAACGATACCTACCCACTGCCACGGATCAAAGATTGCATTTACCAGGTTGGCCTCATGCAGCAGTAAGTTTAATTTAATGAGAGGATTTTGGCAATTAGCTCTCCCTTGTAGCGAGGTAAATATCATGCTTTTGTAGTGCGCTTTCAAGCCTTCAGCTGTGAGAATGCCTTGCAGTTCGAATAAACGCTCCAGCTACGTTCCGGCTATGTTCTGATGTGGTACCTGGAGACGTTGCCTACTTTGGGTGATATCCTTATTATATCCTCATTATAATCTTGCTGTTGCCAATCTGGTGGTGAATCTATTTATGTATTATGTTTAATGTTATGTACTATACTCCTTAAACTCTTTTCTAGGGGGGAGGTCTGACATACGGAGCCCTGTATGTTAATTTAAGAGTTAGAATTAGAGTTGAAGGAGTCACACTACCCAAACGGTGAAGCAGACTAGCGAGCGAACCAGCGAGTGGGGAAACTAGCTCGCCCGCATACCTGCAAACTAGCCTTCATACCTGCGTGCGTCATAGGGGACCCTGCAAACTACCTCGATGACCGATGCTATGACGTATGATCGACACCAGGAGCTGTGAGTGGACCAGGCACCTGTTATGCGACTCGAGGAGCTATGATTGGAGCGGGCACCACCCCCCGCCTCCTGATTCGTTCCTACACCATCATTGTTTAGTATATAAGACCCGAGTTGTGGGCATTCAAATCAGTCTCATTTGGAGTTGGGAAGGTGAACTTGCAGCTGGAGGAAAACGGGGTGAAGTATTATAATGGGATTGTGACTGTCAGTCAGATTATATAAATGTGTGTTAAGTGTGTTCGGTGTAAACACTTACGTTATGTTGGTTAGTGAGATATGTGATTGGGAATTAACGTGAACGCTACTATTATGTGCTTAACTATTTGATTGTGAATTAACGTGAACGCTACTATTATGTTCTTAACTATTTGATTGGGAATTAACGTTAACGCTACTATTATGTGCTTAACTATTTGATTGCGAATTAACGTTAACGCTATTATTATGTACTTAACTATTTTAGTTGACTAACTTGTGGACTAAAGCAACTCTTTAAGTAATTGGGTTATGATGAAAGTAATACTATTGTTTTATATTAATACTTACGAGTTCTTTCATTTTCTTTGAATTAAGCTTACATTGCTTAACGGTGCTTAGTACGGTGATGCTATCGTCTCGTATTAGTAATATCGCCTTTGACTAACATGGCTGTGTTAATATTACTTCTAGTGATTTCCTAAGCTGAAGAAAATTCTTTTGCTTCAAAATATTATATTTTGCTTTTCATATTATTTGAGTGAGACCTGAATCGAATCTATGAAGTGATCCTGTAACTTTATTTACTCATAATCAAACCTCAATGTTACGTGGTTAAGAAATACATTTAACTAATTATTAAATATATATCTAACTTTTTATGTGACTTTGATATTACTCCTGATGATAATAATAATATAATCCTATTAACGTAAGACAAGAACCAAGAATAATTACATTAAATATAAATAAAAGGACATAGAAGAAAACTATCTATTCATTTCAAAAAGGGTAAGAGACAGAAATATTCTTACTTTAATATTTATCTTTCAAGACTTTTTATAGAATTAATAGTCCTTCTTTAGATATAACTTCTTCGGTTCATAACCATAGCCTACTAAGCTTCGGTTAAATAATAATTCTTTATAAAGACTACATGACTTTAATTAGTTTCAGTATTTTTCATAATAAAGAGTATCAGTCAATAAAGGATACTAAGTCCTAAGATCCAAAAGGAAAGGAAGCAACAACAGTAAATTATTTTATTAGATTTTACTTTTGTTTTGCCTTCAGCTGACTGATACCTTAATATATATCTCTGTGCTATCTAGATTCATCAAGTTAACCACTTGAGGATCAAGATACGTAACTATATATATATATATATATGTTGGTAAAGCCAGGTAATACATTTTCTTTAATACATACAAGGTTGAAAGAAATGGCAATTTCTGCGTTGGAAATTTTATTATTCAAAGTTTCCAGGTCTCTGATGAGTTTTCGCTGGGTGGCAGGAAGTAGATGAAGGAGATGAGCAAAATTCATGGTGGTACAGGGTTACATTAAAGTACATGAAGATACAGGATATATGACGCGTTTCACTGGACAACCAGCATTATCAAGTAAGGAAGGAATGATATAAAAGGTAAACAGGAAGGGTATATATAGAGGGTGGAGGATCAGAGGAGGCGGAAAACAGGGGGCAAAAGTCTGCTATTGGTGGAAGGGAAAACTAGGAGAGAAAAAGGGGGTAACCGCTTCACGCATGCGCACTGGATGCGGGATGGTGGTCGATAGGTGGGGTCGAAGCTGATTGGCTGCGTGTCGAGGGGCGTGGCCTAAGTTGTGTGGCGCCTGCAGAAGACGAAGCTGAAGGAGGTAGCGCGGGGGGCTGCGTCAAGGGCACCGGGGGGCGAGGAGGGGTGTTAGGTCCTGTAGGGTAGTGCCTTTTGGCAGAAGGAAGGATCTGAAGGTCCAGAGTTTGGTTGTTGATGTTGGGATGTAAGGCTTGGATATATAAAGCTTCGAGTATACTCGAAGCTTTATATATCCACCAATATATCCACCAATAGCAGACTTTTGCCCCCTGTTTTCCGCCTCCTCTGATCCTCCACCCTCTATATATACCCTTCCTGTTTACCTTTTATATCATTCCTTCCTTACTTGATAATGTTGGTTGTCCAGTGAAACGCGTCGTATATCCTGTATCTTCATGTACTTTAATGTAACCCTGTACCACCATGAATTTTGCTCATCTCCTTCATCTACTTCCTGCCACCCAGCGAAAACTCATCAGAGACCTGGAAACTTTGAATAATAAAATTTCCAACGCAGAAATTGCCATTTCTTTCAACCTCGTATGTATTAAAGAAAATATATATATATATATATATATATATATATATATATATATATATTAGGGGAGGTGTATTTACCTAATTATATTTTACAGGATTGAGATTACTCTCGTAGTGTCCCGTTAGCCTTTAACTTATCATATTTTACTTTAAAAGCTTGAATACTTTGTGCACACACTAGGTCGTTTGGTAACTTATTCCACTTCTCAACCATTCTATCTGGAAAATCAAACTTCCTAACATCCTTCCTAGCTCTCCTCCTCAACAGTTTATAGTCATGTCCTCTCGTCTTCCCCACCGCTGGCCAAACAAAGGTGTGGCGGAGTGGTCTTGCCACTGGACTGGTAATCCAATGGACCCTGGTTTGAATCTTGATATATCAATGGGAAGATATTATTGGGATGGAATTTGTGCTGTACCTAGTATCAGTGCATTACCACAAAGCCCACCGAATTGCAAAATAAATACCCTCATTGTTCCCTGATTAAATAGCACTGTATGAGTATTCCCTTATTCAAAATATGCTACAGGGGGACAATACCTAGTGAGTTAATTGCTAAATAGGTGGCGTTCTGAGAGTGAGGGTCCGAGTCTAGGAGGTGGGACAGTGAAGCACTGGAGCGAGGCAGCTTCAGAAATGGGGCTGCTTCGAGCCGTGAGTGAGCAACTAGGCCCCATGCATATTGCGAAGGCAAGATGGCAGGGGCTAGTTGCAGCTATAAAGTGCTTCACATGTCTCACCCCCTAGACTGGAACGAGACCTCACGGGCTTCACCGTTCAATGATTAGCGGTTGAATGTATACTGGCTCTCAGCCTATGCCCGAGAGGGTACTAGTAGTTGGAATATAGAAAACAAATATATATATATATATATACAGTATATATATCGTATGTGTGTGTCTGTGAGTGTTGCATACATGTTCTGTGTTGCAGGTCACAGGTCATCATATACGTTGTATCAGAGTCCATGTCCGTATCAATGGTTATTAACACTTTAGAAACTCCGGGGAGCTCTTCCCCCCCCCCGCCCCAAAAAAAAAAAACGGAACATAGTTAAAGTGTGGAGGGTCATCAAAGCTGGGAGAACACACACGCCGCCACACACACACAATCACATTCACACTCAAATACTTACACACACTCGGACATACACTTACTCTAACACAGAAGGTATGGTATGATTCAAAATGTATAATGAAGACTGCTTGATGATACCAATCATGCATACTGTATATTAAATAAAGACAAAGCTAAATGGAATATTTTAGGTAGGCCAAAGCTCAGCAGGGAACCGCTTCTGGGTAACATATTGTGAGGAGAGAGTGCAGGAACAAGTAGGATAATATTGTATTGTGAGATATATGCCTTTCATGACAACGATACCATTTAATAGTTTATTATGGGAGTCAAAGGGCGATTATATAAGAGCTGTACGGTGTCACCTGTGGGTGTCAGAGGAAGATTTGGGATAATATTTGTTCGCTGAATTTCACTTGTCATTCGTAGCTGTCCGCATAGCTCTAGTTGCTTAGGTCCCTGCCTACCACCCAGCTGACTCATGTTCAATCCTCGCTCAGGTTGAAAAGTTTTATCTGAGATATAGCTGGCGGTTACCGTTTCCTCTTGAGCAAGGGATATGGGTATTGGTGTCTGTTCGATAATTGTGCTCAAGCACCTGTGAATCCTCGAAGTTGGAGATACAGGTGCTACATATGTAAGCAGACGATCATTATTATTAGTAGTAGTAGTAGTATTTGTATATTATTACAATTATCATTATTAGTATTAGTATTAGTATTATAATTAATATAATTATGTATATAATTATTATTATTATAATTGTATTATTTATTTTAGTTTCTAATACGATACTACTATTGTGGGGGATAAATCGACAGTCATTTAGAAGTTCGTATACTTTATTTAACAAACTTCCTAACTACTCTAATAACGGGTCCTTTGTTCGGGCCGAGATGAGTTCAAGACACAGATTGAATATTACGTCGATTCATGATAGGTTGTACTTTGGACCCCTAGAGCTCCCGTTACTCCCTAGCTGAATTCTCGCTATTCAGGTATTGACTCAAGTCGACTTCGATCCAACAAACACGTTAGTTACTAATCCTAAATAATGTAATCCGAGCCCTGCTGTGTCTACTGTTGAGACCAGGGCCTAATGAATCCATTCCTATTTACCTAATCTAAACACAAGTGATATTCTTCCTCTATTCTTAAGAATTAACCACGTCCACTGGGCCTTCTGTGTCTACTCCCGAGACCAAGGCTTCAATACATATAATCTATTAACTCATCCGACACAAACGTCGTTACTATACAAGTACCCTAAACACTTATATAAAGTCTCACAAATTTACCGGCCGGAATCACAAGTTCCCTCTCAAATGAAATATTGGGTTCTGTCACCCGGTTACTCCAATTACATTGGTTTACAATATTTAACTCAATAACACCCTCGAATTATACTTTCACGTAACCCTATTACAAACATTTACAAACACGCTTTGTTTACAATATACCTTAATCAATAACCGTTCAAACAAAAGATAAGCCGTGCCTCCAAAACGCCTACACGGAACAGATTCACGATTATATTCCTTTACATAACTTCTGAGGAATTCTTTGTTGTACGTGACATCTTTTACACTTTTCCAAGACTGCCCCAATGACCCTTTCTATTTATATGGATATAACTTCCTTTCTAAACATAAGAAACCTGTGAGTCGTATGGACTAGTATCCTTCTATATAGTTTCCTTATTAACAAATTAGTTCATGATTTTAAGTGGACTAGTGTCCTTTCCTAGCTATAGCTGATCTAAAGGGCAACTAAACAAAACTGTTTCCCCTTGAGCTTATTGGTTGCCCCTCATTCTAGAAGAATGTATCTTTTCCTCCCCTCTTTATTTTATACTTAAATCTTTCCTATCAGATCCTATCTAATAACAACTCCTGGCATTACGCCTTGGCTAACAAAAATAACTAATTAATACACATCATCATTTTATAAATACATATTAGTCTAAATTCTTTTTCCTTTAGTTTCGTCCTAGAAGGACACATCAATTTTTATTGGAACCACCAGGTTAGTCAAACATTTTCTCTCTTTCATTTTTAATGTTATGCAGGCCCAATATGGGTCCTTAAACAAATACAGTATATTTATGGGTGCTGGAATCAGGTGTGAGTACTGGAACTGTGTTTTACCACCTCAGAGCTGGCCAATAGCTCCTCTTGAAATCCTCACTCCCGTCCACTTTCTGACGCCCCTCTTGAATTGCTTGACTGTGTGTGTGTAGACTAGCAATGTGACGACAGGCGGCAGGATACTGAAGGTGTAACCTCCGAGTGGGCGAAAGTGAGGAGAGATCAGGGGTGGTCTGTACTGTTGCTGTAGATAAGGGCAGGGTAGCTGGAATGGTTGGCTCCTGGTTTCCCTTTGTGCCCGAGCGAGAGAGAGCAAGCGGGTTGCATGAAGCTAACCCGGTTAGTTCCGAGGGGTGAGTGACCCCTGTAACCCCTCCGCGCCAGACTTTATAGTCCCGCCTCCCGCTCTCCCGCGCTGTGATTGGTTGAGCGGCTCACGCGGCAGCCCGCTCGCTTTGCATTCTTGCCTCCTCCACCTCCACTCTCTTCTCCTCAAAATAAGTTCCTGGAAGCTGGTTATAAACATCTTTCAGTGGCTTACGGGAGTACAGGGCTGGCACCGAAGTATTGGATCGAGTATAACCAGAGGAAACTGCTCGGGAAGAGAAAGAGAGTGACTTTTGAGGTGAGGTAGAGAGTTCAGCTCCGTGCTCCGAAAATGGAGGCCGCTGATTGGTTGGCTGGGAAGGTGCGGCGTGTTGTGGCCGAGAACTGTCAAAGTCAGCTGACGGTGCAAGCAAATCGGAGGGAGCGCGGTGTTTGGCGGAGGGCTTTTCTACTTTAATAATAATAATTATTATTATTATTACAATAGTGTGATGCTATCCATAATTATAATAAGAAGGCTTAATGAAGTTAAAGGGATTACAGAAAATATTCCATACGTATGTGTATGCTGTTGATAACTAAAATATTTTTACATACCGGTACTTGCCTTCCAACTTATTTTCATATGTTCACACACATAATCAATGTAGTTTGTATATAAAATGTTGCTTTCGTTACCATGCCATGTTGCAAACGTACACGTACATGTACACACACACATCCACCCACACACACAAACACACGTAAATATTACAGCGAGTAGTATAAGCCTATATTAAAAGTAATTAAGCATGAACACCTGAACCATTGACGGAAGTGCATACGTACGTAAATTAGCAACAACAACAGGGGTTCTCCAACTGCAGCTGCTGGAACCTCCCGAGGGAAAGGTAAGTCTGTGTCCCGAGAAGGTAAGTCTGTGTCGATTGTGGGCGACTCCATGGTAAGACATTTAGTTAGGGCTACTCGCCCTAAACTTAGGAAGGTTGTGTGTCTGCCTGGCCATGGAGTTGGGAGGGTTTTAGAGAAGATGGACCACATCTTGGAAGATAGTGGAGATAACCCCATTATCGGTTTCAGTGCCGGGAGTAACGAAGTTGGTAAGGGTAGAAGTGAGGAACTGCTGCAGCAGTATCAGGATGTGTTAGATAAGGTTGGGATGAAGGGAGGGTTCCCTGTAATACATTGTATCCTACCCAGAAGAGGAGTTCCCAAGGAATGGACATCCAGGGCGATTGGTGTCAATTGCCGGTTGGAGAAATATTGCAAAGAAAAAGCAATACCATTCATTGATAACTGGGATAGTTTCTATGGTAGAGATGGGATATAAGCAAGGGATGGGGTTCATCTTTCACGGTTAGGGGTTTCCACATTAGCTAGTTCTTTAGATAGGGTGGTTGTGGGGTTTTGATCAGAAATATTGAGAGTGTAAATGAGTGGTTAAATGGAACAATGTTAGCGTCAGGCGAAAGCGATAAGGATATTCAGTCTCATGCTAAAAATGATGACTATATTGCTAATGATAATAGTGATGGTGCAACGGAAGATGGAAATGTCGTTAGCCAATGCTATTATGATAGCATTGACTGCAGTGAAATCGAAGAAAATAATAAGTTAGTTAAAAACGATAGACAATTAGTTACAAAAAATAGTAATAAGTTGAGGGTATATTATACAAATTGTAGAAGTTTATGTAACAAAATGGATCAGCTTAGGGCAATTGTTAGCAAGGAAAATATAGACATTGTAGCGATTACAGAAACCTGGATAAATACTGACTAGACATCTATTAGCAGAATTTCATATGCCAGGATACAATTTATTTAAATATGACAGAACAGACAGAAGGGGAGGTGGAGTTGCAATTTAAGTCAGGGATACTTTAAAATGTTGCCTTAGATCAGATATTAAAACAAATAGCGAAAATGAAAGTGTGTGGGTAGAGATTAGCGGGGAAGGTGAGACAATTATTTTGGGAACCATATATAGAGCACCCTGTCTTTGTCAAAATTTAGGCAAATTATTATGGGAAGAAATCAGTAAGGCATCTCAGAATAATAATGTTTGCATTTTAGGCGACTTTAATCTTCCAGGTATAGACTGGGTTAATCAAACTAGCAATAACGAATCTGAAGATTTTCTTGAAGTAATACTAGACAACTTTCTCTTTCAATTTGTAAAATCGCCAACTAGAGGATATAATATTCTTGACCTAGTTCTTAGCAACAGAGACAACTGGATAACAAATTTAGAAGTGGGCGACCAGCTAGGGAACAGTGACCATAAATCAATATATTTATCTATAGAATGAAATCATAAACCAAAGGAAAATAAGGTTCTTATCCCTGACTTTAGAAAAGCCAATTTTAGGGGATTAAAACGATCACTCAGAATTAAAGGGGAGGCAGGAGATTTAGGTCAAGTAAGCCGATTAGTTCCAGCAGAACCGAGAGGTCAGGGCCAGGTGGGTCACACAGCTGAGATAGTTAGACAACCAACTGAAAATTTAAAGTGTGTATAATCAGTTCATCTCTGCCTTACAGAGCGAACAAGATAAATATATACCAAAAGAAAATTTAGATCACATACAAACCAACCAAAATGGATGACAAATAAATTAGTAGATCTTATAGGTAGAAAGAGAGGTGTATACAGAAAAATACAGAAAGGCGAAATCCACCTTATAGGATATCACCATAACTTGTCGAGGCAGAAGGAAATTAGGAAGGAAAAAAGAAACTACGAAATCAAGGTAGCAAATGAATCCAAAAACAACCCTAAAGCATTTTATCAATTGTATAAATCTAAGGTATAGGATACAGTAGGGCCTCTTAAGAATGTGATAAGTGAGATTACAGATGATGAGTTAGAAATGTGCAATACTCTAAATAGTCATTTCCTTTCTGTTTTTACAAACGAAAATTTAGATCAAGTTCCAGTAGTCAACCAAGTTTTTAACGGTAGTATAGACGAAATATTAAGCACAGTTCAGGTCACTAGTGACGAAGTAATTAAGGAAAGAGATAGACTAAAACCCCAGAAATCTCCAGGTCCAGATGAGGTGTATGCTAGGGTATTAAAAGAATGCAAGGACGAATTAAGTTACCCATTAACTCACCTATTTAATAATTGACTAGCTTTAGGCTTAGTTCCTGATTCATGGAAGCTCGCAAATATAATTCCGATATTTAAAAAAGGTGATAAGTCCATAGCATCAAATTACCGTCCTATTAGTCTCACATCAATTATAGGGAAATTGCTAGAATCAATTATTGCCAGGAAAATTAGAAATCACTTAGATATGCTCAAGTTAATAAAACCCTCTCAACATGGTTTCACTCCAGGACGATCCTGCCTAACAAATTTACTCAGTTTTTTCTCCAAGGTTTATGAAGCGGTAGATAACGACAAGTCATATGATATAGTTTATTTAGACTTCAGTAAGGCCTTTGATAAAGTTCCACATGAAAGGCTGTTAAGGAAGATAGAAGGACATGGTATTGGGGGGATGCTACTCAAGTGGATTAAGTCATGGCTCATTGGTAGGAAACAGAGAGTTAGTATAAATGGTGTAAAATCGGACTGGGGATTAGTTAAAAGTGGGGTCCCCCAAGGGTCGGTTTTGGGGCCCCTTCTGTTCATTATCTACATAAATGATCTTGACTCAGGCATAAAGAGTAGGATCAGTAAATTTGCTGATGATACTAAAATAGGTAGGATAATAGAGTCAGCTAGCGACAGGGAATGTCTTCAAAATGATCTCGATCACTTGCACGAGTGGTCCATAAATTGGCAGATGAGTTTCAATATAGACAAATGTAAGGTATTAAGGATTGGAAATCGTAATTTAGATGCTAAATACAAACTAGACAATGTAGAATTGGATAACTCAGAGTGTGAGAAGGATCTGGGGGTGCTCGTTAGTAATGATCTGAAACCCAGAAAACAGTGTATAAGTGTTAGGAATAGGGCAAATAGAATTTTAGGATTCATATCTAGGAGTGTTAGCAACAGGACTGCTGACGTTTTCTTAAAACTATACTTAGCTCTAGTAAGACCCCATTTAGACTATGCTGTTAAATTTTGGTGCCCTTATTATAGAATGGATATCGACCCTTTAGAGGCAGTCCAAAGAAGAATGACCAAAAAAATACATAATATTAGACATTTATCGTATGAGGAGAGGTTGAAAGTCTTAGGCCTGCACTCACTAGAGAGACGAAGATGTATTGGGAGACATGATAGAGGTATTTAAATGGATAACAGGCTTAAATAAGGGCGATATAAATGAGGTATTAAAGCTAAAGAACGGCGACATAACCGGCTCAAATGGTTTCAAGTTAGATAAGTATAGATTTAGGAAAGATATAGGAAAGCACTGGTATGGAAATAGAGCTGTTAACATGTGGAATGCACTGCCCAGAACAGTAATTAGCTCAGAAACAGTTGAAAGCTTTAAGCATAAGTTGGATTCCCATATGGGTGATATGGGCTGGGTGTGAATGGGAGCTGTTTCATGTGGGCCGCATGGCCATATGCAGTTTCCTGCGATCTTATGACCTTATGTTGTTATGTAATTGGGGTTGGGTGTGACAGGGATCTGCCTTGTGTGGGCCGATCGGCTTTTTGCAGACTCCCATTTTCTTATGTTCTTAAGTTCTAACATCGACAACAATAAAACTATGATAATTGATTATACAACACCAGAAATACAAATTATATTAGCAATGATAATGATACTATCATATTTTTTCATACATATACATTAGCTCATACATTTTTATTTGTCCAACCCAGCCGGGGAAAATTATGAAGAACATTAATTATACAATTAAGGTTGAAATATATAGTACTTAACATGACTAAGTATGAAGAGAAGGGTGGAATAACTTGCCGAGTTGATATGATATTTTATATTTACAGTGTAATGCACATGAGTTGTGAAATAGAAGGTAATCTACCTAAACAAAATAATAATCTGCTGTGATTAATATTGACCAGTGATTAATACCAGACCATTGAATGGGTCCTGCCTCTCTACTGTCCGCTCAGATACTACTATTTATAATTAACAGACCATTGAATGGGTCCTGCCTCTCTACTGTCCGCTCAGATACTACTGTTTATAATTAACAGACCATTGAACGGGTCCTGCCTCTCTAGTGTCCATTCAGACATTACTGGTTATAACTACCAGCCCATTGATAGGGTCCTGCCTCTCTACTGTTCACTCTTATATTCTGTCTATCTATCACCCTAACCTATATACAAATGATATACAAACATCATGAATATCTACGTAAGCTTGAAATATATTATAATTTCTCTAATTAACTTAGCAAGATTAAACATCACTAATTATGAATGACAATTAAATAATTCTCATATGTTATGTACATTTGCATTAGTATAGAAGTATTTCTTTAAATATGTATTTCTAGCTTGCCTGAAAAACGAACATTTAAACAAGAAATGAACTCCGTCACCTATATAATTGTTATTACATAAGTTACAAATTCGGTCTTCCGGAGCAATGTCATTATATCTACCTCTAACAACTGGTAGATTATGATTACCACACTTGTATGCACAGATCCAGGTTGAGTATTGCTTAGGGAGTTTTAGTATATATTCTTGTAATTGTTTATGGCTTGTCATTAATCTACAGTTTATGCAAGATAAATTAGTATTTGTTTCATCCGACTATCTTTGTTTATACATGTCAGAAGCTCTTAATTTAAAAGCCTCTCCAAGCCATTCTCCATTTATGTTTTTTACTTCTGCAAATAAATCAGACATACCACTACTATTTAATACATTTATAATTTTATCTAACCAGGGCGATTTATAAACATCCATTATATACAACTTTTCAATTAATCTGTATAAAATATTTCTATCTATCTATCTATTGCCCTACGCTGTGATCCCTGAAGGGGTGGCCACGAACGAACCGCCTCCATGCACCTCTGTCCTCAGTCAGTCGACGCCCATCCCCCCAACCAGCACCGCCTTCGTTTATATACTTCCTCACTCCATCCTTCCACCTCTCCTTCGGTCTACCTCTCCCTCTCTGTCCCTCCACCTCGCTCTCGTACACCCTCTTAGTCATTCTCTCGCTTTCCATACGTTCCATAATGGCCGAACCATCTCAAGTTGTTCTTTTTCACACTTTCCAGCACATCTACCTCCACACCACACCTCCTTCTTACTTGTTCATTAGTCTGTCTATCCCTCCATATATGGAACTTGTTGGAGTTTATTGGTGACCTAGTATTGCACTTAAAAAAAATCTTCGAAATTTTGTTGTGAATAAAGCTACGTGAGAGTTTGGCTACTTTTGTCTTGACTTGGGATTTTTTTTTTGACTCCATCATGTCGTCACTGGACGGGTTTGAGAATAGTGAGGGCACAGCGCGAGAGACAGGCGAGAAGGTGGAGAAGGTGGAGTTGTCTGACGGCGTTCGGGTGGTGAACGGTGAGGAGGATGCTTGGAGGTTTTTGGAGGAGCCTGTGTCGGCGGACCGGGTGTCGGGGCTGGACCGGTACGGACTGCAGTGTATAGGCACGGTCTTAGGATTTTCTTGCACTAGCGGTTGGTCAAGAAGTGAGCTGGTTGCCTGTGTGCTGGGGGGGGTGCGTGAGGCTTCGGGTGGAGCGGGAGCTGGGGCACCTTCGTCCCAGCCCCCATTCCACTCAACTCCTATCATGGCGCCCCCTCGGGTTCCGGAGCCGAGTACGTTCCCGCAGGCCGATGTCCGCTGGCGGTTGGGTAAGCCTCTACGTGACTCACTGGGTGGGTCCCCGGTAGTAGCACCCCCTCCTCTGGGTTTGTCTTCCGAGATGTTGTTTCAGCTCTAGCTCGCCAAACTCGAGCAGCGAAAGCATGAGGCTGAGCTCAGGCAGCAGCAGCAGAAGCATGAGGCTGAGCTCGAGCAGCGAAAACATTAGGCTGAGCTCAAGTATAGGTATCAGGCTGAGTCTTCAAGGTATTGTGCCGATGTTGACCTAGGGAAAACTCGTATAGAGGTGATGGGGAACCGTTTCGTCCAGGGGGGTCGACCCCATGACCAGCCCCTGTCGCAGCTACTAAAGTTGGTTCCAGTGTTTGATGAGTTAGGAGTTACATAATTCTTTCTCCGTTTTGAGAAAAAGTGCCGGGAGCACCAATGGCCCGAGGAGAAGTGGGCAGCCCTTGTTTCTTGATGATTGACGGGGAAAGCACTCAAGGCGTACGATGCTTTGCCCCTAGATTCCTGTGTGAATTATGAGGCGTTGAAAGAGGCTGTCCTGAGGGCGTATGTGTTGCAGCCAGAGACCTATAGGCTGAAGTTTAGGGCTGTTCCTAAGCAAAAGGAGAGTACTTTCCAGGAACACGCTAGAGAACTATCAGATGCGTTTGAGAATTGGTTGAGGTCGGAGAAAGCAACTACTTTTGATGCGGTGAAGCAATTAGTGTTGTTAGAACAATTCTTTAAATGCACTGGTGGGAACTTGACTGTTAACTTGAAAGAAAAGCAAACTAAAACTCTGCAGGAGGCGGCTGAGTTGGCTGACCTCAGGTTGTCGTTAATTCGTGGGTGCGGGTCTGCCCAGAGAGCTGAGGCAGATAACAAGGGGCGTACCACCCCACCCCCCCCCGAACTAATGATACAACAAATTATTCTACTAAGAGCACTGTTGCCAATTTTGAACCCAAGTCGAAATCCTTCTCGTTAAAGAAAGGCCAGGGCCCTTCCCCACCCCAGGGGAAGTCAAGGAGTGAGGTGGAGTGTTTTGAGTGCCATCAGAAGGGGCATATTGCGCGCTCTTGTGCCGAGCACACAGTCTACAGCGGTGGTGTCTCTAGTGAGAAACATCGAGGTGTCTTTGAGGTCTTACGCGTTTGCCCGGGGTAAATCGTCGGTTGCGAAGTCACAGTCGGTCAAGAAGCATAAGGAGGGCTCGCTACCCGTCCGAGATGCTTTTTGTGGTCATAGGGGACATGGCACTGTGAGGTGGGCTGGTGTGGAACATAGGCTTGAGTTGTTGTGTGATACGGGTGCCTCCCAGACGTTACTTAAGAACTTCACTGGTAAGCCTATTAACGCAGCTCGGGTTGTAGTGATTCAAGGCATCAATGCTGTGCGGTCTTACCCGCTGGTGAGAGTGGTGCTTGTGGTGGATGGTGTGACACGGGAGTTGGATGTGGGGATTGTAGAGAAATTGCCAGTTGAGGGGGTCGACCTCCTTCTCAGTAACAACTTTGCGGTGCCTACTTCCGAGGTTCCACCCTTAGTCGTTGCCGAGAGGGCGGCCGACACGAGTAGGGAGGGGCAAGAGTGGCTCGAGAGGTGCCAGATGCAGCAGATGGCGTGTGCTGTCACCAGATCTCAGTCCGCTCAGATGTCACAGCCTAGTACCCAGGTTTCAGACCAGCGGAGGAAGGGTCGGAAGGAGAAAGTCAAGGCTGGTGGTCGGGTTAAGAGTTTGGACCCAGCGACACTCCTTGGTGACTCGGTACTTGCACCACTTTTGAGGTCCGGAGTGGCCCCAGAATCTGTCCCCCCTAGTGACATGGTAGGGCGTGATAGCACTCCGCGACAGAAACGTTCTCAGGTGAAACAGACTAGGCTTGAGCAACCCAGTATCGGGGGTGGCCACAAGTTGCTCCAGGAGCACTTGGACAGGTTGGCACCCTCTGATATACGACGGATGCAACTAGAAGATCCTAGTCTTGAGAGTTGTGGGAACAGGGCTATTGAACTCGATGAGGACAGGGAAGCATGTCATGTGAACCTGTTGAAGGAGTTTGTGAGGCGCCCACCTGAGCAGCCTACTGTCCCTGTGTTGGTCTGCAGCGGCCAAGGTGGAGAAGGAGAGGGGGCAGTGAGGCACAGGTGGAGGAAAGTTGGGATTGTCATGTCTCGGCAGATCAGTGGGCGGGGAACACGAGTCAGGTGGCTGTGGAAGTGCTTGAGCACCTGCCTGAGCAACAGCGTGCAGCGATCCAGCACCTGTTCGGTTTATACCCCACTGTTTTTGCCGAGCACCCAGGCCTCACAACTCATGCGGTGCACGATGTTCCGCTGGCAGGTCACTTGGGTGTGAGTAAACCGTTAGCCTCATTGTCTAGGTTGTTCAAGGTGGGCGACGAGGCTTTGGCATGGTTGTCAGTTCAGGGTCGACCCATGGCTGCCAAGGGTATCAGTATCAGGACATTAAGCAGATTGGTGAGGTTAACTATGGAATAGATACGCCCGACCGTCGCATAGCCTCCCACTGCTGCACTATTAAAATGCAACAGCCATACCATAGACTGACTCTATCTGGCCGTGACGCTGAAGGTGGTGATGCTGCGCAGGCAGGTGTAGCCGCAAGGAATGTGGGGGTGCGCATGTACGGTATCGGCGGGGAAGCCTTAGCGCTTATGAACTATGGGAGTGACTGCACAGGTGGTACAGATTGTCCCTCTCATGACCTGGCTGTTTTAGGGACAGAGGTGGAGAAGGAGGGAGACTATAGTTTAGAGACTGCGGTCCCGGCTGGGTTGTGGGTGGGCAATGAGCATGTTGTTCTTCGAGATAAGATGCAACCTCTTGTTCCTAAGCGCCAAGAGAAGTTGTTTACTCGGCTGTGGCAGTACGTCCGCATGTTTGTTGATTCTCCAGGCCTGATGTCCGGGGGGGCACCCAACATAGAGGCTGGAGACAGTGCAAAGCTCAAATTGGCTCCCTACCGTATAAATCCTGCTCAACAGCCTGTCGTGAAAGCAGAGCTTGACTACATGTTGGAAAAGGGTCTGAGGGATAAGGATATCGTGAGTGGTCGTTGCCAGTGACTTTGCAATCTGAGTTGAGTGGCAAGATCCATGTTTGTGTTGATTGCAAGAGTGTTGGTGCATCATCCCTGATAGACGCCTATACATTACCCAGAGTTGACGACCCCATAGGCCGCATCGGGGCTGCCTCGTTTATCACTAAGGTGGAAATAGTGAAAGGTGATTGGCAGGTCCTGTTGCCGGCGAGAGCGAAGAGAAGTGCCAGTCTTGTGATGGACTAGGCAGTTTATCAGTGTCAGGTGTTGTTTTGCTGCCGGAACACAGTTTGGATGTGTGCCATGTTAATGGCACTGATAATGTTCTGGCTGATTGTTTGTCACGGGAGGGTATGTTTTAAGGAGAACCCTCGCCGTTCAGTCAGTGTTGGTTTGAGTTTGGAGAAAAATTAGGCTTGCCCCTGTAGTGCAAAGCCGCCAAAAACACTATTAACCCGTAAACGGAGGCAAAGCTCTTAAGGGGTTTTACTGGGCGACGGTGGCAAAGCTCATAAGAGGGAGGCCTAAAAATACCAATTAAACAGCACTAAACATTTTTTTTTTTTTTTTTTTTCCCTATACCTCATATCACTCCTCCACATCCCCCCCTTCCTCCCTTTCCCCTCCCCCTTCAATTATCACCTATTTTCCCTGTTATCCCCTAATTTGTTGGTATATTTTTGTGCTAACATTAGCAAACTGTGTGGGGGATGTGCTTACGTGCCTAGCAGGTGTGTTACACAAGCGAGTGTGTGTATGAGTAGGCTCAGTGTGGCTTGAGGCCTCGTGGAGGGAGGGGTTGCCTCAATTTTCTCCAAAATTCATGAATGGGCTGGTCCATCTATATTCGCGATTTTAACCAGAAAAGTGATATTTTCACTGGTTTGATTGTTGTTACAGGTTACTATCTTCATAGTGAAGGTAAAATAGGCTCATATGAATAGGTAATAACGATATTTATCGTAAAATGACGATTATAGGCCTGAATGGAGCCCATATGCTCGCCCATGAGGAGCTAGTTCATTACCCCCCCCTCGTCGTTCCCGGGTTAAAATAATACAAAAAACCTCACATAAAAACTCTTTCATTTGATAGTATATAAGTGCAGTATGTTGCAGCAAGTGTGACGCTTCTGCATAGTAGCCACGTGCGGGCATGCGCGCGCGTTGGCTGCCCAGCCGTTTAGAAACCGGCTGGTGGTAGCCGGCCGGCCGGCTTTTCCTACGACAATGTAACTAATGTCTGGGATATTCTTATGTTGTTTCACAGCTTGTAGCTGCCCTTATTCTTAACCAACGCATCTTAGTATATTTTATTCTCGATAGTTGATTGTTTCATTATAATATATAAGATGTAAGACTAGTGAGAGTGGGAGGAGACGAGCGGGAGAGAGAGACCGGCTGGGGGACATTGCTTCGCGCGGAGAGTCTAGCTTGGGACGAGCCTGATGTTGCCATTGGGCATTTAATTGCAACGTTAGGATTAGTTTCGACTCACGCACGGGGTAGAAGATTTTGACCCGGCAACTGTGTTGAGTGCTGCCAAGCCTGGGATGTATTTTGTATGCCTAGGGCGGGGTCCAGACAGATTCAAGACTCAGAGCTCACCTCACTGTCGTACCCTTCGGACCCCCTTGATATCTATCCCTCTAAACCCCACTTAGAAACTTTCTCTCTTACTTTGTATACCTTCCTTCCACTACTTCACCAATCTATTTAATTATCCCATCCCCTTGATAGACCTTATATCTATTATTGTATTAACGACGAGCTCTCAGATAACTAGATAGGATTTTGGGCCTTATGCAGAGATGTAATTGTTAATGAGACCTAGGAAGCTTTTTTGTTGTCTCATATTTGGTGGTTTCATGCTTCCTAGTGTGTTCTTGTGTCAGGTTAGCAGGGGCTAGACCGGAGGGGAGGCTTTTTGCGATCCTTTAAGTAAAGTCTGCTGGTGCGAGTCCCGTGGACCCGCACGACTTTACTAGGATACCCGTGGGAGTCTGGGGGCATTTTCTTGTCTGTGTCCCTGTGTGTCTAGCGTTGTGTTGTGTGAGGGCCCTTGCCTAGTCCACTCAGCACTGCGCTAGCACGTCTTGCTTTTGTTTTAGGGTCGCCAGGAGAGAGTCAGATACTTGGGATCTGAGTCTCTCAAGAGAGCACCCCTTTCAATTAGAGTAATTTGGCGCACAGACTTGGGAACGTCCCTAGGCTAGAGCAGGTGGCTCAGCCCGGGTATCCGAAGCCTATATCCTTCCGGCTAGACCTCTGCCACCTGGCAGATTAACAGCTAGGGGTTTATGATCTCTGTATGCTTGTTATTGTGCCACAATTTACCGTTTTTGTGAGCATTGTGAGTCAGGGTGTGGCTTAGAGACTCTGTCCGAGCAGGCTTGCCTGACTAAGAGTGAGAAGCACACCTGTATGTGGTTATGTTGCGAGTTGCTGCCTTTATTTAATTATACCTATGCCATTATACACTGTATGGCCTATCACTAGTATTTATTCCTGCTTATGAGTTAAGAGTTCTCTAAATCCGTAACGTACTTTCTTTGCTAAGCATCAGATCCTACAGTAGCCGCATGCAGTTTAGAAACCTGCATCTTGTCTACCTGTACGATGTTTTGAGGACTGTTTGCTTTCACCTTCTTTCATGCAGGGGTGATTAGTTGTATTAATTAACGTAACGTTAAATGTACTTTCTTCTAGTTTGTTATTAAATTGTTTCTGCAATTTAATTCCGTTATCTATCTTTTCCTTGAAGCTTTAAGTCAACTTAATTGTGTGATCTTTTATATAGCCTGCTTGACTATCAGCAGTCTATAGTGCGTGCACCCTGTAACCGAGTCATAGGATACCTTGTTGTCCAGGCAGGACTCTTGACGGTTTAGGGTGGTTTGTTGCCAGGGTTTATAGATAAGGGTTGGATCTAGCGTTTTCCGTTGTTGCTTGTTGCCGCATACCTAGTCCAATAGAAAGAGCCCAGTGTTTATATATCCCAAGACGTAACAAATGGCGACCTTGCATAGGATTTACTGAACAGAGGAATATAGTGGTCATTTGTTTTGAGATTCCTTATGATTAGAGGAATACAGTTGACATAGTTTTTTTTTTGGAGCAACCAATATAACACATTAAAGACTTTAAATAACATTAGTATATACATACTTGCATAGGAGATAAGGCACATTCTATAACCGTGATAATTACTGCAGTACACAAACATGTCTAATACATCAGAACACAGTGATGGGTCAGGTCACGATATGGGCTCGGAGGGAGAAAGACCTGTGGAGTGGCTAGTCGATAGCGAGGAGGGTGCTAGAAGATTTTTAGAGGTGCCCCTTACCGCTGCCAGGGTGTTGAAGCTGAATAAGTATGGCTTAAAGTGTGTGGCAGGTCTTCAGGGTCACCAGGGTTTAAGTGGCATGAGGAAAGATCAGCTGAGGACTTTGATATTGGGTTTAGAAGTGAGAGACCTGGGTGGAGAGGCGACTGGGGGCCCCGGTCCCCAGCCCCCCCCCTCCACTCTACCCCCGTATCAAACGTCAGGGTGCCTGAATTTAGTACATACCCCCAAGTTGATGGTTAATGGCAGCGTGGAATTCAATCACAGGGACCCTCCCCATTATATGCACCTTCCCCTCCTCAAGGGTTGACTCCAGATTTGTTGTTTCGGCTTGAGATGGCCAAGGTTGAGGCCGCCGAAAGACAGGTTAGTGTGCAGGCTGAGGTTGCTAGAGTTAAGGCTGAGGTTGCTAGAGCTCAGGTTGAGGCTACGGAAAGACAGGCTAGTGTGCAGGCTGAGGCTGCAGAGAGAACAGCTATACGAGAGGCTGAACTGCAGGCAGAGTCTACTAGGTATCGGGCTGACAGGGAGCTGGAGAGATCTCGAGTGGAGGTAACAGGGCGAAATATTGGGGGAGGTAACAGACATCGGGACCAATCATTGTCGCACCTGCTTAAACTAGTTTCTGTGTTCGATGAATTATGTGTGACTGAGTTTTTTATGCGATTTGAGAAGAAGTGCCAGGAACACCAGTGGCCTCAGGAAAAGTGGGCAGCATTAGTTTCATCAAGACTCCTAGGAAAGGGGCTAAAAGTGTATGATGCACTACCTTTAGAGTCCTGTGTAGTTTATGATGAGCTAAAGAAGGCTGTGCTACGGGCCTATGAGTTACAACCGAAACTTACCGCTTGAAGTTTCGGGGTGTTACTAAGGGCAAGGATAGTACCTTCGTAGAACACAGCCGGGACTTGTCTGATGCACTACGACATTGGCTGCGTTCTGAGAGGGCAGCTACTTTTGAGGAGTTGAGTGAGCTGGTTCTCTTGGAGCAGTTCTTTATTCTTTAAGTGCACAGGCGGGGACTTAACATTAAATATAAAGGAAAAAAATCCTAGAACTCTCCAGGAGGTAGCAGAAATGGCTGACCGCCGACTGTCATTAATTCGAGGGTGCGGAGCAGCAGCAGCTAGGAGTGAGTCGGGTGCAAAGGATCGTACCCCTCCCCCTCCCAAGAATTTTGATACACATAAATACACAAAACCATCTAGCACTGACAATAAAACTGAACATAAACCAAATACCGTCCCGTATAAGAAGTCTAATGGTACCTCCCACTCCCAAGGGAAACCAAAGAGTAAAGAGTGCTTTGCATGTCACAAGGAGGGTCACTTTGCAAATGCTTGTCCGAACAAGCCACCAAACAAGGTTGTGTCATTGGCCCGCAGCATAGGGGTGTCGCCTATATCTTCTGAGTTTGCCAAGGGTAGTTCGTCAGAGGTTGGGACACAGCCTGTGTTCAAGAGTCCGGAAGGCTCGAACCCTGTCCGCGACGTCTTTGGGGGTCATAGAGGGCATGGTTTTGTGAGGTGGGCTGGCAAAAGGCGAGGAGTTAAGCTATTGCGTGATACTGGGGCTTCTCAGACCTTGTTAAGGAACTTTACTGGTAGACCGATTAACGCTGCTCGGGTGGTGGTAGTTCAGGGGATCAATGCTACGAAGTCCTACCCGCTGGTGCGGATGGAGCTAGAGGTGGGTGGTGTGGCGAAGGAGCTGGATGTAGGAATTGTAGAGAACTTGCCTGTTGGGGGCGTCGACCTCCTCCTCGGCAACGACTTTGCGGTGCCTGCTTCTAAGGTTTCACCCTTCGTCGTTGCCGAGAAGGCGGCCGACGTTAGTAGGGAGGAACAGGAGTGGGTTGAGAAGTGTAGCGTACAAACCATGGCGTATGTTGTGACGTGTTCTCAGACATCCGGAGCCTTGCAGCCACCACCTCAGTCTATCAAACCGCGGAGGAAAGGTCACAAGAAAACGGGAAGTGTCGGTCAATTGGATAGTTTTGAGCCAGCAGTGTTTCTTGGTGACTCATTATTGGCACCTATGTTAGAGTCTGGAGAGGCCCCGGGGCCTGTCACCGCTAGTGCAGGTGCAGGGCAGGAAGAGACTCTGCGACAGCATCGTTATGCGCAGCGTGAGGAAAGGATGGCTCAGAGGGACATTGGAGGTGGAAATAAATTATTTAAGATGAACTTGGATAATCTCGCACCTGCTGATATATGTTCCTTGCAGCTGGAAGATCCTGAAGTCAGGGCGTGTGGTAATGGTGCTGTCGAACTGGAGAGCGATGGGGATACGCAGCCTGGTGATTTTTTCTTGTCCGAGGGGATCTTGTATCGGAGACATCAGGATCCCAAGAAAAAGTGGGATGGCGGGTCAGGATTAGTGGACCAGTTAGTAGTACCGAGGGTGTGCCGTGAGAGCTTATTGAGATTAGCTCATGATGTGCCTTTGGCAGGGCACCTGGGGGCACGTAAGATGGAGGCAGCTCTGAGCAAGCTTTTCTGGTGGCCTGGGTTAAAGGCGAGTGTCGTGTCATGGGTGACACAGTGTCACACTTGTCAAGTTGTTGGGAAACCCAATCAGGTCATCCCGAGAGCCCCGTTACAACCCATCCCTGTCATTGGGCCGCCCTTCAGCAAAGTAGTTATCGATATGGTTGGCCCATTGCACCCCACTAGTGCCGGCAATAAATTTTTACTAACTGTAATGGATGTAGCAACACGGTATCCAGATGCTTACCCCATGCACAACGGGATGGCTAAGACTGTTGTCAAAAACCTACTTGTCTATTTCTCTCGTTATGGCTACCCTCAGGAGATCCAGTCTGATCAGGGATCCAATGTTACTTCTGCTCTGTTTAAGCAGACCATGCAGCAACATGGGATAGTGTCTGTGGTGTCATCTGCCTACCATCCCGAGGGTCAGGGAGTTTTGGAAAGGTGGCACTCGACTCTCAAGAGTATGTTGCGGTGTTATTGCATGGAAAATGGGAAGGACTGGGATCTAAGTCTCCCATACGTTTTATTTGCTGCGAGAGAAGTACCTGGGGAGAGCTTGGGATTTAGCCCGAACGAGTTGGTTTTTGGACACAGGGTCAGGGGGCCCCTCCACATAGTCAAGAAGATCTGGGAGGGAGTCACAAATCCATGCTCGCTTCTAAAGTATGTAGTTGAAAGCCGTGAGAGAATGCTAAAGAGCTTGGAGGTAGCAGGTCGGAACCTTAAGAGTTCACAAGCTCAGATGAAGGACAGATACGACCAGAAGGTGAAGCTGAGGGAGTTTGAAGTAGATCAGGAGGTACTGATACTACTGCCTCTGGTGGGACACCCCTTGTCTGCCAAGTATTCTGGTCCGTATCGGGTTGTAAGGAAGGTTTCTGATCTCGACTATTTAGTAGCTACTCCTGATCGTAAGAAAAAGAACCAACTTTGCCATGTAAATCTGATGAAAGAGTATGTGAGGCACCCCTCCGAGCCTCTCACTGTCCCGGTGTTGATCTGCAGCGATCGTGGTGGAGAAGGAGGAAGGGACAGCCAAGCTGCGGGGGAGGATAATTGGGATTGTCATGTTTCCGCGGATCAGTGGGCGGGGAATTCTAGACAAGTGGCTCACGAGTTGATATTGCACCTGCCTGAGCAACAGCGTGTAGCTGTGCAGCACTTGTTTGATTCAAACCCAGCTGTTTTCGCGGAGCATCCTGGCCTCACTATTCAAGCGGTGCACGATATCGATGTTGGGGACCACCCGCCCTTTAAATCAGTGCCATACCGTGTTCCCTCAATTAAATTACCAGCACTTAGGGAAGAGCTGGATTATATGCTGAAACGTGGGCTGATTTCTGAGGGTGCAGTAAGGTGGACTTCCCCAGTCACACTGCAACCCAAACCAGATGGCAAGGTGCGGTTTTGTATAGATTTCCGCAGGTTGAATGGTTTAACCCCCACAAATGCCTACCCTCTCCCTCGCGTGGACGACAGTGTGGATAAGATAGGAAAAGCCAAGTTCCTCACTAAGATAGACCTTGTTAAGGGTTATTGGCAAGTGCCCTTGTCTGAGCGAGCGCGAGAGGTGTGTGGGTTTGTGGTGGACGGTGCCACATATCGTTGCCATGTTATGCCATACGGGCTGAAAAATGCCCCTGCAACGCTTCAGAAATTAATGAACGACATTGTAGCCGACATTCCCAACTGTACGGTGTACCTAGATGATGTCATAATATACGACGAGGATTTTAACAGTCACTGTGCTCACATCGGACAGCTTTTTAATAAACTGAATGAAGCAGGTTTGGTGGTAAACCTGGTTAAGTGCGATTTTGTCAAAGCTACAGTTTTGTACCTGGGGTTCGAGGTGGGGATGGGTCAGGTGTGCCCTCCACAGACTAAGATCAAAGCCATCGATCAGTTTCCCCAGCCTACGACTAAGAAACAAATCATGCGGTTTATAGGTATGATAGTCTATTATCGTCGCTTCATCAAAGGCTATTCGACTGTACTTGCACCTTTAACTGACTTATTATCTAAGGACAAGAAATTCCGGTGGTCTCCTGAGTGTGCAGAGGCGTTTTCCTTGGTGAAACACCTGTTATGTACCCACCCCATACTCAGGGCCCCGGACTTCAGCAGACCTTTTCAGCTGGCGACTGATGCCAGTGGCGTAGGGGCTGGGGCTGTCTTGTTACAGACAGATGATGAAGGTATCGAACATCCAGTGAGTTTTTACAGTAAAAAATTCAATAGTGCACAAAGGAATTACTCTGTAATTGAAAAAGAACTCCTGGCGATAGTGCTGGCGCTCAGGCACTTCGATGTATATGTTCCTGCTTTCGGACCAGTCGTAGTGGTTTATACCGATCATCACCCTCTGAAATTCTTGAATCAGTTTCATAACCGGAATATGAGGCTGACCAGGTGGTCACTCATGCTTCAGGAGTATAATCTGGACATACGCCATATTGCCGGTTCTGATAACGTGATAGCGGATTGTCTATCAAGGGTGGATGATGTTGGTTAGACTGCCACAGGATTGAGGGTTGAGTGTGGAGAAAATAGGCTGTCACTGTAGTTCAGCCGAAAAAAAACAAATTAAAAAAGCAAAAACCTTATAAAAACTCTTTATTTTTATAACGTGTAGAATTTTGTATAAGATGTTGTAGCAGTATCTAAGTTGAATGTTTTCGCTTATTGTCGCTAAGTTAGTTGAACTTGCTCGGTGGAGCGCAACAGTCTTTATTTTTTTATATATAGTGCCTTGTGTCGCAACAGTGTGTGGTACTATGAGAAGCTTTCTGTTAGATATGAAGAACTTAGTCAAGGGTCTTATATCTTGGGGGAGGTGTGACGCTTCTGCATAGTAGCCACGTGCGGGCATGCGCGCACGTCGGCTGCCCAGCCATTTAGAAACCGGCTGGTGGCAGCCGGCCGGCCGGCTTTTCCTTAGTATATATCCTACGACAATGTAACTAATGTCTGGGATATTCTTATGTTGTTTCACAGCTTGTAGCTGCCCTTATTCTTAACCAACGCATCTTAGTATATTTTATTCTCGATAGTTGATTGTTTCATTATAATATATAAGATGTAAGTCTAGTGAGAGTGGGAGGAGACGAGCGGGAGAGAGAGACCGGCTGGGGGACGTTGCTTCGCGCGGAGAGTCTAGCTTGGGACGAGCCTGATGTTGCCAAATGCATTTAATTGCAACGTTAGGCTTAGTTTCGACTCACGCACGGGGTAGAAGATTTTGACCCGGCAACTGTGTTGAGTGTTGCCAAGCCTGGGATGTATTTTGTATGCCTAGGGCGGGGTCCAGACAGATTCAAGACTCAGAGCTCACCTCACTGTCGTACCCTTCGGACCCCCTTGATATCTATCCCTCTCAACCCCACTTAGAAACTTTCTCTCTTACTTTGTATACCTTCCTTCCACTACTTCACCAATCTATTTAATTATCCCATCCCCTTGATAGACCTTATATCTATTATTGTATTAACGACGAGCTCTCAGATAACTAGATAGGATTTTGGGCCTTATGCAGATATGTAATTGTTAATGAGACCTAGGAAGCATTTTTGTTGTCTCATATTTGGTGGTTTCATGCTTCCTAGTGTGTTCTTGTGTCAGGTTAGCAGGGGCTAGACCGGAGGGGAGGCTTTTTGCGATCCTTTAAGTAAAGTCTGCTGGTGCGAGTCCCGTGGACCCGCACGACTTTACTAGGATACCCGTGGGAGTCTGGGGGCATTTTCTTGTCTGTGTCCCTGTGTGTCTAGCGTTGTGTTGTGTGAGGGCCCTTGCCTAGTCCACTCAGCACTGCGCTAGCATGTCTTGCTTTTGTTTTAGGGTCGCCAGGAGAGAGTCAGATACTTGGGATCTGAGTCTCTCAAGAGAGCACCCCTTTCAATTAGAGTAATTTGGCGCACAGACTTGGGAACGTCCCTAGGCTAGAGCAGGTGGCTCAGCCCGGGTATCCGAAGCCTATATCCTTCCGGCTAGACCTCTGCCACCTGGCAGATTAACAGCTAGGGGTTTATGATCTCTGTATGCTTGTTATTGTGCCACAATTTACCGTTTTTGTGAGCATTGTGAGTCAGGGTGTGGCTTAGAGACTCTGTCCGAGCAGGCTTGCCTGACTAAGAGTGAGAAGCACACCTGTATGTGGTTATGTTGCGAGTTGCTGCCTTTATTTAATTATACCTATGCCATTATACACTGTATGGCCTATCACTAGTATTTATTCCTGCTTATGAGTTAAGAGTTCTCTAAATCCGTAACGTACTTTCTTTGCTAAGCATCAGATCCTACAGTAGCAGCATGCAGTTTAGAAACATGCATCTTGTCTACCTGTACGATGTTTTGAGGACTGTTTGCTTTCACCTTCTTTCACGCAGGGGTGATTAGTTGTATTAATTAACGTAACGTTAAATGTACTTTCTTCTAGTTTGTTATTAAATTGTTTCTGCAATTTAATTCCGTTATCTATCTTTTCCTTGAAGCTTTAAGTCAACTTAATTGTTATTAATTGTTATTATTGTGAAGGAGGAGTTGAGAGAGTTTATAAAAGAGTGGAAAGAGGTGTCATCAAGGCTAATGTGGGTGAGAATGCGGTTTAAGGGTGAAAGGTGGGTTTTTGTAAGTGCGTATGGACCAGGAAGTGAAAGAGAGTTAGACGAGGTAGAGGGTTTCTGGGAGGATTTGAGAGATTGTCTACAAGGGTTTGATGAAAATGAAAATGTTATAGTTTTAGGGGACCTAAATTCTAGGGTAGGAAATGAGCCTGTTGAGGGAGTCATCGGTAGTTTTGGTGTGGATGGTGTAAATGAGAGTGGAGAAAGACTGAAAAATGTATGTGAAGAGTGTAGATTGAGTGTAGGTAATACGTTCTTCAAAAAAAGGCGTATACACAAGTACACCTGGCATAGACTTGTGAGGGGAGAGATTGTAGAGAGGGCATTGATGGATTATGTGCTGGTGACAAGGGAAATATTGTGTAGACTGCTGGATGTGAATGTGATGAGAGGTGAGGCGGAGGGTATGTCAGATCATTACCTGGTGGAGGGAAAGCTAAGAGTTAAGAGTTACAGGAGAATAAGAGACAAGCGTGAAGTAAGAGAGGTAATAAAAGTTAGTGAGTTAGAGAAGAGTGAAAAAGAGAGGGAGTACAAGGAAAGACTAAATGAAAAGTGGATGGAAGTGAGAGAGATGGAAGAGAGAGAAGTAGAGGTTGAATGGCAACAGTTTAAGGAAGGAGTGAAAGCAAGTGCAGAGGTAGTATGCGGCAAAAGGAAAGTAGGAGGCAGAGGTATCAGGAAGGGAAGCGAGTGGTGGAATGATACGGTGAGAAAGGCAGTTGAGGAGAAGAGACAGTGTTTTGAGAGGGTTTTACAGGATGGTAGTGTTGAGGTATGGGAGAGGTACAAGGAGAAAAGGAGAGAGGCAAAACGGAAAATTAGAGAAGCGAAAAAAGATGCAAACGAAAGGTGGGGCCAAAGGCTGAGTGAGAATTTTGAAGAACGAAAGAAGATGTTCTGGAAGGAGGTAAATAAAGTAAGGAAAGGAGGACAAAAGAGGGAAGAGTCAGTGAAAGATGAAAATGGAGAATTACTAGTGGAACCAGTTGAAGTGAGGAAAAGATATGCCGAGTATTTTGAATCTTTGTTAAATACAAGAGATGGAAGAGAAGCAGTGATTGAAGCAGAGGTGGATGGAGATAGGTTACCCAGGCCACCCAGGTGGCAGGGAATGAATGAAAGGATTGAGGAAAATGAGGTGAAAGAAGCAGTGAAACAAATGAGAGCGGGAAAAGCAGAAGGTTTGGATGGTATTGCTGTGGAGTGTATAAAGAAGGGTGGAGATGTGATAATAGATTGGTTGGTGAGACTTTTCAATGTGTGCTTTGCTGTGTCAATGGTATCAATAGACTGGAAGAGTGCATGTATTGTGCCGTTGTACAAGGGGAAGGGAGATCGGCAGGAGTGTTCAAGTTATAGAGGTATTAGTTTATTGTCAGTGGTTGGAAAGCTGTATGGCAGGGTGTTGATAGAGAGGATAATAAAGTGTACGGAAGTTGCAATAGGAGAAGAACAGTGCGGTTTTAGGAGGGGAAGAGGGTGCGTGGATCAGATGTTTGCAGTAAGACAGTTATGCGAGAAGTATTTAGAGAAGCATAAGGAGATATTTTGGGCTTTTATGGACTTGGAAAAAGCGTATGATCGTGTGGACCGTGAAGCAATGTGGAAGGTGTTAAGGATTTATGAAATAGGAGGAAATTTGTTAGAAGCAGTTAAGAGTTTTTATGAAGGGAGCAGAGCATGTGTGAGAGTAGGAAATGGTGAGTTGAGTGAATGGTTTGAGGTAAAGGTAGGTTTGCGACAGGGTTGTGTAATGTCACCATGGCTGTTTAATATGTTTATGGATGGTGTGGTGAGGGAGGTGAAAAGGAGAACTATGGGAAGAGGATTGGGTTTAGTAGGAAAGAATGGTAGAGATTGGGAGTTGAATCAGTTGCTGTTCGCTGATGACACAGCATTGGTGGCGGATTCTGATGAGAAACTGCAGCGGGTAGTCAAAGAGTTTGGTGTGGTTTGTGGAAGGAGGAAACTGACGGTGAACGTAAATAAAAGTAAAGTAATGGTGTGTAATAGGGGAGAGCATAGGGTGAATCTAGATGTGAGGCTGGATGGGGAAATATTGGAACAAGTAGAGTGTTTTAAATATCTAGGAGGAACGATAAGCAGGAGTGGAGGTATGGAAGTGGAGGTAAAACAGAGAATGTGTGAAGGAAGGAAGGTTTTCGGAGCAATGGGAAGTATGTGGAAGACGAGAAATCTCGGAGTGAAAGTAAAAAGTGCACTGTATCAAGGAATTGTTGTGCCAACAGTGATGTATGGGGCTGAGACATGGGCTCTGAAGAAAAAGGAGAAAAGAGGGCTGGATGTGATGGAGATGAGCTGCTTGAGGAGTATGTGTGGAGTTACTCGTAGAGACAGATTGAGGAATGAAGAGATACGTAGGAGAGTGGGGCAGCAAGAACATTTGTCAGCCAGAGTGGACAGAAGGGTGCTGAGCTGGTATGGTCATGTTGAACGAATGGGAGATGAAAGGCTTCCAAAGAGAATATGTGAGTCAGGTACAAGGGGAGATAGAAGGGCAGGAAGACCCCCATTGAGATGGAGAGAGACTGTGTAAGAAAGGCTTTGGATGATAGAGGAATGACTATAGATCAGGCAGGGGAAGTGGTGGTGGACAGGAGTGAATGGAGAATGCTTGTGAATAGTTGAGTGAACACGTGGTCATTTGGAGTAAGGGGTCGGGCGCAAGTTGGACTAGATAATAGTCCATCAGGCGCCTGGCCCGGGAGACGATTAATATGAAGGGTGTGCCTGGAAGTGTGGTGGGAGGGCTTGTGGCTTTGGCTCCGCTGCATGTCTGCCTGCCGAGATCGGAACCTCTCCGGGTGGTCAGGGGCCGGGGGAGTGCTGGAGCGACCTTGGTAACCCTGGTCTCTGGGTCTTCTCCTGGGTGACCTGGATGTGTGAGAGTTTGTGTTTTTTATCTGTGTTTATTTTTTGTTTTATGTTGTTTTTCTGGTTTCCCTGTTCTTGCTCTGTCTTGAGTCGGCTACCCCCAAAATGGGGATTGGGTCTGAGCATATAGATAGATAGATAGAACTTAATTGTGTGATCTTTTATATAGCCTGCTTGACTATCAGCAGTCTATAGTGCGTGCACCCTCTAACCGAGTCATAGGATACCTTGTTGTCCAGGCAGGACTCTTGATGGTTTGGGTGGTTTGTTGCCTGGGTTTATAGATAAGGGATGGATCTAGCGTTTTCCGTTGTTGCTTGTTGCCGCATACCTAGTCCAATAGAAAGAGCCCAGTGTTTATATATCCCAGGACGTAACACAAGAATCTAAGACATTCTGAGTTTTTGTTCTTAGTAGGCTAGGGTTGGTGAAGCTTTCTCGTTGAGCGTAATATTGTTAAGTGATACTATTATTTTGGGGAAGTGTTGTGTAGATTTTTTTTTTATATAATGAAGTGTTTTTACGTTTGTGATTGTGCCTTGTTTTTCACAACTTGGGGAGTAGCTGGGTGATGCGGGGTTTGTGGGCATTCTGTCTGGTCAGATGTGGCGTTTACCTGAGGTTAAAACGTCCCACATCTTGGGCGGGGTGTTACGCTGGCCAGCTTGCCAGAATGTACTCGTGACTCGCTAGCACTCGCCACGGCAGTGAAATGGGCTATGATAATCGTAGAACGATATTCTTTCTTTCTTAGTATTCGTGTTGTCACAGACAGATCAGTGTTTGGCTTTATTCTTGTCTGTGACACTTAGAAGTATTTTATATCCATAGTAGTGGTTATAACATCCAGCGCGTGAGAGAGAGAGTTGGAGAGCGAGGAGGCAGTGTGTGTGCGTATGTACGTGTGCATTCCTCGCTCGGTGGGCCCACCCGCTCGCTATTGGACGGCGTGCCTAGCGTGGTATATGACATCTGCTTGTCCTGTGACGTAGTGGCCTGTGGTTGGTCGCCGCCCTCCTTGCCCAGTGGTCGGGCTCCAACCCTCCTCACTCCCTCAGAACATGGCATGGTGCTCTTGGTCCTACACATCCCTCGCATTCTGTCTCACATCTAACCCCCTTTACTGCTTTGCCTCTCTCTGAACTCCTTCTTTCCAATACTTCTTATCTTTATTCAATTACCCATCCCTTCTGGTTCTCGCATACGACTTCCATAGTCGGCCAGTCGTATTACCAGCGTCTGTTCTCACATATATGTTTTGCACTAGCTTTAGAGGTTATTAGAATCATAGTCACATGGATTCATATTGTTGGGTGCTTCTAATTATTTGGTTGTTCTTCATTACTATTTAATGCTAGACAGTGGAGGGTATCTTTGGTCGTTGTCTGTGTTATGTATATGGCAAGTCAGAGCCTGTACGACTTCGACGGAGCTAGGTAGCCTGTAGTACACCCTTGTGCATATTTTCCTTTGCGAGCTTTGCAGTATACAAGCAAAGGGCTTTTGCCTACTCTTGCTTGGATACTTGCTAACTCATTTTGTTGACCTTTGAGGAGCGCCAGGGTAAGACCGGATACTTGAGATCTGGACTTACCAAGAGAGCCTCCTAGTCACTTAACGTAAAATAAGGGAAATCTGTTCAGGGGAGACAGTAGGCTGCGAGCATGCTTGAGCTCTGCCTAGACTCCTTGTACCTTTATGCTGCTGCTAGACTTTATTAGTATGAAAGACAGCATTTTGTTTATTAACTTTAACTGCGTATGTTTTAGCAATTATTCACGTATTGTTTTAGCCTAGGTTGATGCATAGTGCACAACCCAGTATGGCTGTTACTTTGGCTAAGGAAGTACTGTTTTTGAGTTGCTGTTGTTAGTGCTGTCACAGAGTTGTTGCACTCTCTTGTTTCCATATATATGTATCCTACTTCTTGGTGTATTTAAGATACACGTTTTGGTGTCCTGCCCCTGCATTATTTCTGTTCTATATTCGACGAGCATCTTAGAGCATCAGACGTTTTTCAGAAGATTCCATATCTGTTTGCTGTAGGACTAGACTTCAAGTGTTTTCATAGACCATTGAAGAGTTTTAGTGTTGAGTTCAGACTCACACTAAAGATAACGTAAGCATATAACCTTTTATTAAATCTTGTCATAGTTTATTTAAGCATTGTTATTACTTGAGAGCTTTTTATTAACGTAATTACTCTTGGTGTGAGTAGGCTTTGCCGTCACCGGAAAGCCTCTGTAGAAGTGCACTTAACCCCGTTAATTGATACCCCGTTATCCAGTAGATTAACTCTGGAGGGTTTAAGTGTTTTGTTCACCGGCTTAATAGTTCGAGGGTTTGGAATTAGCGTACCGTTGTTGCAGATCTAGCCTATCTTGTAGTCCAATATTAAGTGCCCTTGTTTATTTCGTTTTGCTGGTCGTAACAAGAGAGAGATTGCAGAGAGTTGGTGAGTGGGCGGGAGTTAATGATATGAAAGGCTTTCCTTTCTACTTTGTCTAGGAGTGCGGTGTGAGAGGATTCTCTCCACACATGTAAACAATACTCAATACAAGGATGCACTGTGCCCCTGTACAGAGCAAGAAGCTGTGTAGGGGTAAAGAACCCCTGGAGGCGGTTGAGCACACCCAGCTTCTGGGAGGCTGCCTTAGCATGACTGGCTATATGGTCCTTCCAAGTGAGAGCAGAAGAAAAAGAGACACCGAGAATATTGAAAGAAGATGAAGGATTGATTTTTGTATTGTTGAAGTGTAAGGGATAGTCCTCATGGAGTTCTGAAATGGTAGTAGGATGAAGAAACTAGGTTTTGGAAGCATTAAAGGCAACAAAGTTTTCTCTGCCCCAATTGGAAATAGTAGTTAGATCAGCGGATAAGTGTTGCATGGCTTCATTATGTTTGTCTTTGAGGGATTGCTGGCTGGGCCATTCAGGAAAACTAATTGTGTAGTGTAAGGTAGATTCGTCTGCGTATGAATGGATGGGACTGGAGGTACAGTTGAAAATATAATTTATGAAAATTTGAAAGATAATTGGAGATAGGACAGAGCCCTGAGGAACACCGGAGTTGACAGGATGAGGAAGTGAGCAATGACCGTCCACAACCGCAGCTATGAAACGGCCGGAAAGGAAATTAGAGACAAAGGCACAGATGGAGGGATAGAAACCGAAGACGGGTAGTTTAGAAATTAAAGATTTGTGCCAGACTCTATCGAAGGCCTTCGATATGTCTAGTGCAATAGAAAAGGTATCGCCAAAGTCCCGAAAGGAGGAAGACCAAGAGTTAGTAATATATGAAAGAAGATCACCAGTAGAGCAACCTTTAAGGAAGCCATACTGGTGATCTGAGAGTAGATTATGAGAAGAGAAATGCTTAAGAAATTTGGAAGCATGAATAGTTTCAAAAACTTTAGAGATACAAGAGATATAAGCAATTGGACGACAGTTGGAGGGTTGAGAACGGTCACGCTTCTTTGGGACAGGTTGAATGAGATTAAACTTCCAGCAAGAAGGGAAGATGTTAGAGGAGAGACAAAGACGAAAGAGATTCCCTAGGCAGGGAGTCAGCACGGAAGCACAGTTTTTGAGTACAACAGGAGGAACACCATCTGGACTGTACATCTTCTTAGTATTAAGCCCAGAGAGGGTCGAAAATACATCTTTAGAAGAGATTAGGATATTAGGTATAAGTAGGAGAGAGGGGGTTGGAGAGGGAGGAATAGCACCGGAATCATCCAAGGTGCTGTTTCTCGCAAAAGTTTGAGCGAAGAGTTCACCTTTCTCAGAGGAAGAAGTGATGGTTGTGCCATCAGAGTGGAAAAGGGGAGGGAAAGACGGGGAAGACAAATTGTTGGAAAGTTTTTTGGCTAGATGCCAGAAAGCTTGGGAAGAGATAGATTTGGATAGTTCAGTGCATTTATTATTGGTGGAAGAGTGTTTGGCAAGTCGAAGAACAGATTTGGCATGATTCCAGGCAGAAACATTGAAAGAATGAGATTCATGAGTCTTAAGGCTTCGGTACCGTTTGAATGCTTCCTCCTTGTTGTGGACAGCAGTAAAATAGGCGTGAGTAAACCAAGATTTTTTTTGCATTAGACTGGGAGAAAGAAAATGGAATGTATGCTTCCATGCCCGAGAGGATTACCTCGGTAATGTGTTCAGCACTCTCTGAGGGTCCCCGTCCATGGAAGCAAAAGTCATTCCATGGGAAATCAGAGAAGTACTGCCGAAGAGCCTCCCAGTTGGCAGCGCCAAATTACCACAAGCGCCACCGGTTGGGAGGATCGGGTGGCTGTACTGGAGAGATAGGACAGATGACAGATATTAGTTTATGGTAGGAGCCCAAATGAGAGAAGAGATTTACAGAATAAGCAGAAGGGTTAGAGGTTAGAAATAAGTAAAGAATGTATGGCTTATCTCCGAAGCGATCCAGGATACGGGTGGGTTGCTGGACTAACTGCACTAGGTCGTTTAAAATAGAAAAGATGTAGGCTTGTTCACCAGGTTGGTCAGTGGAAACAGAGGAGAGCCATTGGTGGTGGTGAATATTGAAATCTCCTCAGATGGAGATTTCTGCGGAAGGAGAGATGGTAGTGTTGTGATGGCGGTGTTTTGATGGTAGTGTTGTGATGGTAGTGTTGGTGTTGTGATGGTAGTGTTGTGATGGTAGTGTTGTGATGGTAGTGTTGGTGTTGTTATGGTAGTGTTGGTGGTGCTGTGATGGTAGTGTTGTGATGGTATATTATTGTGTTGTGATGGTAGTGTTGTGATGGTGCTGCTGTGATGGTGATATTGTGATTGTGTTGTTTTGATGCGTGTATTGGTAGTGTTGTATCGTGCTGCTGGTGTTGATGATGATGGTGTAGCTATATTTAATGATAAGGGTGATGGTGTTGGTTTATTTTATTAGTAGTGTTGTACTTGTGTTCTGTGGAAGTGTTGTCAATGTATGATTGTCTTGTTAATTTACCTATTTGATTTTAAAACATATTTTAAAGACTATCCTTACCTTTAGTTAATATGGCTTAAAATATATTAGTTGCATATTTATGTAGAGGACAATAAAAAACGGGAAATTCAATGAGATTTTATTATTTATAAGTATATTCTAGTTATTCATATTGTGAAGTTACAGAGTTCACTTATTGAGTAATAGAAAGACTGAGAATTTGTTCTAATTCTTGGGAGCTGGACAGAACAGGAGTGGGACTGTTGAAAGGCGGGTGCTTTGAACTCGCCACAAGGGAGGGGGTATGAACTGATACAGCTGTTAAGAACACTGATTGTTGTAATAGCGATAGAAGGGTGAAAGAGATGCAATATTGTGGCGTGTAGAAAGAGATTGTAGGGCACTAGTAAAAGGAAGTGAGTTGAAGAAGGAAAATGCGTTTGACTCTACTTTTCTGAGAAGTGCGGTATGGGTGGAACCTCCCCACACATGCGAATAAAACTCGATACATGGGCACATTATACCTTTATACAGAGCAAGAAGCTGTGCGGTGATGAAGAACCCACAGAGACGGTTGAGCACATCTAACTTTTTGGAAGCTGTTGTAGCAAGAGTGGTAAAATCATCTTTCCATGAAAGGTCAGATGAAAAAGATACACCAAGAATATTGAAAGAAGATGAAGGGTTGATTTTTGTATTGTTGAAGAATATATGATAGTCTTGTGGAAGATTGCGGCGGGTAAATAGAAAATTCAATTGGGTCTTGCAGGCACTGCATGTAACAAGATTTTCTCAGCCCCAATCAAAAATAATAAATAGATCAGAAGACATGACATATGAGTGGATAAGACTAGAGGTATAGTTGAGGAGATCATTATTGAAAATTGGAAAGTGAACTGGAGACAGGACAGATCCCTGAGGAACACCGGAGTTGATAGGTTGAAGAAGTGAGCGATGGCCATCCAAAACTGCAGCTATCGAACGGTCAGAAGGGAGGTTAGAGACAAAGACATGGTTAGAGGGATAGAAACCGAAGGAGGGTAGTTTGTAAAATGGAGATTTGTGCCAGTCTCTATCGAAGGCTTTCGATGTGTACTATGAGTTTCAGAGGCCGTGTGGCATCGTTTTTCGGGAATAACTTATTAACAAACAGTTGGATCAGTATGATACTTTTCCAGAGCTTGTTTCACACCGTCCCAAATTTTCATCAATATTGTGCATTACCAAAAGTGGAGAATTAAGCTACTTGTCCCTGTGTCATGAGGTTAACTCCCATCCAGCGGGGGGGTGGAGGAGTATCATGGTAGCGCCTGGCGGGCATGTTTACCGAAAATGCACATCATTCCATGCTCGTTTTCATGCATAAGTAAGAGCCAGAGCATAATATAATTATATATATATCCGTGAAAGAGCAAATAATGAGCTTTCCAATGACATCTGAATCATCCATGTACGACAACGGGTTCTCGTGCAACTATCGTGCAACTGGAAGTGAAAATATCCTTAAATGAGGTAATTTCCCCGGATTTATCCTTATTTTAAGAGCTACATAGGTTGAAAATCGAAATAGTAAGCCTTAGTGCCATTCCCGCCACTATCGCGAGCGGACCAAGCTCGCCTGTTGTCCTTGCAATGCTCTCTCTCTCTCTCTCATCGCTCATAATGGCCTCAAAAAGGCAAGTGTCATATGACGGGCCCTGGAGGGGGGGCCAATATTCTCTCTCCCGTCATATGATGGTCACCGTCGGTTAAGAGTTAAAGTCACACCTGAATGACTAGGAAACGGACAAGGCTACCGTGGTGTACCTGTGAAAACCACCAAACCATTATTGCTCTCCCTTCAAACACCGTCGTTATCACCCACCACTCAACTCTACTAACGCCTTTACAGTCAGGTTATCTGTCACTATCAAATATAAATGTACAAATATAATGTCTTATTATTGTATATTTCTATTTGATAGTGACAGATAACCTGACTGTAAAGGCGATAGTAGGGTTGGGTGGTGGGTGATAACGACCGTTGTGGATAGTATTGGAGGAAATTAACTGTACAATTAATGACACCAAACAATAGTATATTACCTGGTTGCTGGATCGTAGGCAACGGGTAGGGTTAGTGTGAAGTGGAACTAGGCAACAAGAATGGCGGTATGGTTGACATGTTGATTGAAAACAAGGGATGATTAAAGAAGTTTAGTAGATAGTGAATGACAGAAGGGGGCCTCAAGATTTAAATTATAATTAGGAGGATAATAGATGATAGGACTATGGATGGGAATCTACGTTGAGGTTAGTTCTATCGTGTTAATGGAATGGAATGATAACAAGACAAATAGTACTGTCGGCGGTGGTGGTCGGAGAGCAAGTGAGGTCCCAGACATATTTGTGGGACCCTTGCTTCTTCACGCGCGTGCGCAAACAGGTCGGGAGAAATTTTCCCTACCCAGAATTAATTACCCAAATATATATGAATTATATATTACTACTTAACTCCCCCAGACATATATGACGCGATCGCGTCATATGAACTAGTGAACCAAAAACTCATATGACGCGATCGCGTCATATGGACTTATCTCCATACCTCTATAATAAGTTATATGACGCACTAGCTTCATATGGAGCTCAGTAAGTCCGATAAGTTAGCTTACGATAAAACCGTTGGTGGCAACCTCAGTCACCTCCGATAATTCTAACGGCCGCAGTGTTGTTGTGAATGTAGTGCGAGGCAGTGGCAATGATCCTGGGGCTCCCGCCTCCTCGGACTTATTGGTACATAATATGTCTGAAGGAGTTAATATCTAATACAGAACATAATTCAATATTTTTCCCATTTATACTAAATCATATTATTATGATTCTTATTCCTACAAACTTATTACTTATTACTTAAGATTACACTTAAATTTAGACAGTCCAATACTTATGGAAATAAAAGTATGGACAACCGTGTTTGGTGGAAGAGCAATAATAGTTTGGTGGTATTCACAGGTACGGCACATTAGCCTTGTCAGTTTATTAGTCATTCAGGTGTGACTTTAACCTCATGACACAGGGACAAGTTGTTTAATTTTCCACATTTTGGTAATGCACAATATTGACGAAAATTAGGTGACGGTGTGAAACAAGCTCTGGCAAAATATCATACTGATCCAACTGTTTGTTAATAAGTTATTCGTGAAAAACGATGCCACACAGCCTCTGAAACCCATTATAGTCCAATAGAATCAGTCTCACCAAAGTCCCGAAGGGAGGATGACCAAGAGTTAGTAAGATGAGCAAGGAGATCACCAGTACATTGACCCATATGAAGCCACACTGGCGATCTGGAAGTAGATTATGGTAAGATAAATTCTTCAGAAATTTTAAATTAAGCATAGTTTCAAAAACTTTAGAGCTGCAAGAATGGAGAATCAAATACAATGATTGGCTTCAATGGAAGATCATTTTAATACAAATGCGTAAAGGTTATTTATGTCTAAAATAATTAAATATGTTTAGCTTAACTAAACGCAGGATAAAAGGGGACCTAATTCAAGTGTTTACAATCATTGAAGGAATTGACAAAATGGATGTCAACAAATATTCTACAATTGATCATCAAATTACACTAGAGGAAAAGGTTGTCAGTTAATTGGAAAGCCTTTTCACTTACAGGAGGTGAAGCATTTCATTTTTAATCGAGTGGTAACTTTATAAGACGTACTGCCTAGTAGTGTCATTGAGTGTAGTACTGGTCAAACTTTATAAGACGTACTGCCTAGTAGTGTCATTGAGTGTAGTACTGGTCAAACTTTATAAGACGTACTGCCTAGTAGTGTCATTGAGTGTAGTACTGGTCAAACTTTATAAGACGTACTGCCTAGTAGTGTCATTGAGTGTAGTACTGGTCAAACTTTCAAAAATCGACTAAATAAATATCTCACTCTTAACCCCAGATTAACTGCGTTTACAAACGAATTGCACCTTTTTATACGGTGTTATCCTATCCCGTTATTTAACCCTTACAATCCCAGCACCATATATATACATCAGTAGATATTTAACTCCCCAGTCCCAGCGCCGTATATATACGTCAGTAATGTACTTTCCTTGTAACTGCCTGTACAACCCTGTACCCGTTAGTATGACCTTTTGAGCAGTGCTCCCATGTTGGCAACACTTCTCAGCTTATATGAGAACCACTGAAGGGTGACAAGACCCAGTGTTGCCTCATCTTTGGAGGTGGATAGGTGTCCTCTCCTGCCATTTTTGCCACATTTGTTGGGACTGCTGGGGACTTTTATTACTGTATCCTACGGTACAGTACGGGTTAATAGGATCAGTAGTTTAGTTACAAGCAGCCTAGTGAGGATCAATATATCTATTGTTTAGGGACTCTGCTGGGCTATGGTAGCAGTTGGACGTCAGTGGGAGTAGTCTGCCTCGTCGGTGGTTCAGTGGCCTCTCCCCCCAGCTTCATCCCCTTCCACCATTCTACCCTGCTCTGCCTTCATCATTTTCTGATCATCTGCCTCTACCGACTACACTCTGCGCATTCTTGCATCCTTGCTGTTTGGTAGTGGCCGTCGCTCCTTGGACCTGTGACACGTGGCTCTACACGGTTGAGGGACACTGTATCCACGGTGGTCGGCTCTGGCGTCAGCAAATCCTCGATTTTCTTCGGGGTTCCCGTGTGTGGGCCCCCTCCGTCTGTGCCATGGCTAACTTCAGCTTCTGGGGTTGGTGTTGGCCCCTCCGTCCTCGCTTCTTCACTTCTCCACGTGTCATCTTCCTGCCGGGTGCCATCGTTCATATCTTCTTCTTACCTTCCATCCTCAAGTCCTGGGTGTGTTGTTGTCCTTCTGCAGCCCCGCCTGGGCCCCTGACGTCTGAGCCTCCTTCCTGGGAGGCCGCCAAGTTTTGAACTGTCCCAGAGAATATTTCCACCTGGGAAGGGTGACATAAATGTCATTGCTTTACTACCCTAAATCATAAAGAAGAAGAAGAATATATCTATTGTTGCTTGCTTTCCTGTTTAGTCCTTTCTATTATGTCGACCGTTTATTTAGTTTCTTTACATATTGTACATATTCGTCCCCCCCCCCCTAAAAAAAAAAAAAAAAAAAAAAAAATATATATAAACAAAAATATATATATATAACAGTCTGGCATTGGCTGTGTTCGGGGAGGGAATGAGGTCTGGCAGAGCGTGTGTAAAATATATCAAGCGGGTAACACCGACACTCACAAAACAGAGGTATCCTAGCACTACTTATTTACCTCTTCTAATAGCCCTATTTCATTCTATCTTGCTCTTTATTTATTCATTTTTGGTGTTATTGTCTTTCACTTTCCCTTATCCTCTATTTTCTCTTTACTTTGTACCTCTGTATGATATTCGACATTAACATGATTATCAATCTCATTTTCTTTTATTTTACCTCTCTTTATTCTCTTTTACATCTCAATATACTTTTCAATTTCTGTCATCTTCTTTTATCCATATTATCTTCTACTGTTCTACTTTTTTTCTATTACTCTTGAATTTTTCTTTCTCTCTGGATCACTGCATTAGAAATAATTATGTCGAACAGCGTCCTTCGCCTCCAAGGGTTGGCAATAAGATTTTGTGGACCCTAAGGGAGGAAGGGTGGTGAGCCACCACCAGGAAACCATCCCTCTTGTCATTAAAACGAATGGTAAGACGACGAACAGAAATAAAGCCGAGCTGATGACTGACCTGTTCTCAAGATGGCTGTACAAAGTACACAGGAATACAAACAACAACATATTTACTGATCCTTACGAGGTTGCATGTAACTGAAACTACCTAACCTATGTGAAAACACAGTAAGGGTAGCACAGTAAAGTGTGGTGCTATTTATTTGTTAACGCAGTTAATCGGGGATTAAGAGCAAGATAATAATTTAGTCGAATTTTGAAACTTTCAACAGTACTAAACTCAATGACATTACAAGGTAGTCCAGATCCTAGGAGGCTTCTACTACCGATTGAGCAAGAATGTGACCAAACTATGACAACAGTTGAGGTGACTCAGGAGAAGGTCAAACATCTGCTGAGAGGGATAGACGTTACAAAAGCCACTGATGACATTAGCCCACAATTGATGTGATAGTGCACTCTTTGAATCCAGCCCTAATAATGAATGGAGAACTCTAGGTCTGACCCAAAGTACTAAAGGCCCATTTACCTGCATTCTATGGTGGGCAAGCGCCTTAGGAAGTTACTGGCAGAAGTCATTGGAAGCTACCTGTATGATCTACTCCTCTCAAACCAACAGTTCAGCTTTAGGTCTGAGGAAGACACTTAAATATTAAGTGTTGTTTTCACATAGCGATTTTGATCAGTTCTTTTGCATTTATCTTGTGTCGTCCCAGTTTTAGTTTGTTTATTTTTCAAGTTTTACATTATAAATCCTATATACTCCTGTCCAAAGCATGGCAGGACACCCTAAACTGTGACCTGGAAACCATTGTCAGTGCCCTGAGATGAATGTTCGAGTTTGCCTGAGAAGCTGCAGGACAAGGGCATATAGAAAGACTTCATGCTGTGAAGAAACTCCAAGTCATTGTCAAATTGCAGGTCTCGAGACCTTTCCCCATTGAGGCTTCTTTTTCACAGGTGTCTGTACTAGGACCAATTGTATTCAACATTTATATGAATGACCTCTTTCAGCACATCCATATATACTGTATATATATATATTCTCTTTCTAATTGTTATAAATGATCTCCTTAACTGTACCTTAATTCCCATCCATTCATACGCAGACGACTCAACCTTACACTACTCCATTAGTTTTTCAGAACGCCCCAGCCAGCAATCCCTCAACGACAAAGGTAATGAAGCCATAGAACTCTTAAATTCTGATCTAAATACTATTTCCAATTGGGGCAGAGAAAACCTTGTTAACTTTAATGCTTCCAAAACCCAATTTCTCCATCTATCTACCCGTCAGGATCTCCCAGCGGACTATCCCTTATTCTTCAACAATACAAAAATTGACACTTCATCTTCTCTCAATATTCTTGGTGTCTCTTTTTCTTCTGCTCTCATTTGGAAGGCCCATATTACCAGTCTTGCTAAGGCAGCCTCCCAGAAGCTGGGTGTGCTCAACCGCCTTAGGGGGTTCTTTTCCCCTGCACAGCTTCTTGCTCTGTACAGGGGCATAGTGCGCCCTTGTATTGAGTATTGTTCACATGTGTGGGGAGGTTCCTCTCACACCGCTCTCCTAGACAAAGTTGAAAGGAAGGCCTTTCGTATCATTAACTCCCGTCCACTCACCAACTCTCTGCAATCTCTCTCTCTCCGCCGCAATGTTGCATCTCTCTCGCTATTCTATCGCTACTATAATAATCAGTGTTCCTCAGAGCTATCCCAGTGCATACCACCTCCTTTACGTAGGGCACGTGGTACCCGTCTTGCAACTCAATCCCACCCCTACTCTGTGCAACTCTCCAACCCAAGAGTGAAACGTTACTCTCAAACTTTCTTCTACTCAACATCTGAGCTCTGGAACTCTCTCCCAGAATCGGTCTTTCCCTCTTCCTATGACTTAAATTGCTTCAAACTCCGTGTGTCCAGGCATTTTGGCTCGAACGTCCCTTGATTTTGGCCCTGTCACTCTTTCAACTATGGGGGAGGCACTCGCTATAGGCAGTTATGCCTTTTGCCTCCCTCAATCACATAGAAAAAAATAAAAAAAATAAAAAAATATATATAATATATATACCGGTATATATATATATATATATATATATATTTGTTTGTATATAACTGCACACTCTCCTGTTTTGACGACCTTAAGGAAAGTTAGCATACATTATGGATAAATGGAAGCTAAGATAAGGGAGCTGATGGGAAGCATTGTACTGGCCTCTTAAAATAAAACATTATTAACAGGGGAGAAATTTTATGCAATTAAATATACGAAAAGTCATTACCAAGCGACGATACAGGGAGAGAGAGAGAGCGAGGGGGTTGAGGGGGTGGCATAATTCACAAGCCTACTCTTATATCCCCCAGGCAGGCAAGAGAAAGGTGCTAACTTCAAATACAACAATGGTGGCACTCAGAGGCGGCTCTGACCTCCACCTGGGGTGAGGGGCAGGGGGAATGTGGGGTGGGGGAGGTGGCAGAGGAAGGGGGAGGAATGGAAATGTCGTAGCGGGAGGAGGAGGGATTGGAAAGGCAGCAGTGGGAAGGGGAGGAGTAGAAAGGTGGCAATCAATCAATCAATCAATTCCTTTATTTCGCAATACATATGTACAGTACACAGTACAAAACACACACATTACATAATCCAATAAAAATTATAGTAAAGTTAAATCAAAATGTATTAAACATTCAAAATTATTTCATATATACAAACCATTTACAATATTAGCTTCTGATAGTCAGGATAAAATCATCAAATAAAATATTATAAAAAATATATGCATTCAAAACTCAATTATAGGGATGGAAGTCATTCGATAATGAAATTATCGAATACAATTAAAATGCAATTTCTAAAACGTATTTGTTGCCTACAACCGCTGTTAAAAAATAATAGTTACGCCCTTCTAGAGCTTCTAGGGCAATGGTAAAGGAAGGGGTGGAAAGGTGGTAGGGGAAGGGTGAACAGGTGGCAGTGTGAGGGGAGGAAAGGTGGCAGTGGTAGGGGGAGGGGGTGGAAAGGTGGCAGGGGGAGGGGGAGGGGGGGCGTGGGGGGGGGGGGGGGTGGGAGTGGGAGGGGGCGGGGTGGACAGGTGGCAGTGGTAGGGGGAAGGGGTGGAAAGGTGGCAGTGGGAGGGGGAGGGGTGGAAAGGTGGCAGTGGGAGGGAGAGGGGGTGGAAAGGTGGCAGTGAGAAGGGGAAGGGAGGAAAGGTGGCAGTGGGAGTGGAAGGGGGGGAAAGGTGGGAGTAGGAGAGGGAGGGGTGGAAAGGAGGGAGGGGAGGGGGAGGGGTGGGAAGGTGGCAGTGGGAGCTAGAGGGGAGGAAACGTGGCTGTGGTAGGGGGAGTGGGTGGAAAGGTGGCAGTGGTAGGGGAAGGGGAGGAAAGGTGGCAGTGGAAGGGGGAGGGGTGAAAAGGTGGCAGTGGAAGGGGTGAAAAGGTGGCAGTGGTAGGGGAAGGGGAGAAAAGGTGGCAGTGGTAGGGGGAGGGGTGGAAAGGTGGCAGTGGTAGGGGAAGGGGAGAAAAGGTGGTAGTAGTAGGGGAAGGGTAAGAAAGGTGGCAGTGGTAGGGGGATGGGGTCAATAGGTGGCAGTGGTTGGGGGAGGGGGTGGAAAGGTGGCAGTGGTAGGGAGAGGGGTGGAAAAGTGACAGGGGTAGGGGGAGGGGAGGAAAGGTGGCAGTGGTAGGGGGAGGGGGTGGAAAGGTGGCAGTGGTAGGGAGACGGATGGAAAAGTGGCAGTGGTAGGGGGAGGGGAGGAAAGGTGGCAGTGGTAGGGGGAGGGGGTGGAAAGGTGGCAGTGGTAGGGAGAGGATTCGAAAAGTGGCAGTGGTAGGGGGAGGGGAGGAAAGGTGGCAGAGGTAGGGGGCGGGTGGAAAAGTGGCAGTGGTAGGGGGACGGGAGGAAAGGTGGCAGTGGTAAGGAGAGGGGATGGAAAGGTGGCATTGGTAGGGGGAGGCGAGGAAAGGTGGCGGGGGGAGGGGGAGGGGGAGGGGAGGAGAGGTGGCAGTGGAAGGGGGAGGGTAGGTAAGGTGGCAGTGGGAGGGGAAGGGGTGGAAAGGTGGCAGTGGTAGGGAGAGGGTTCGAAAAGTGGCAGTGGTAGGGGGAGGGGAGGAAAGGTGGCAGAGGTAGGGGGAGGGGTGGAAAAGTGGCAGTGGTAGGGGGATGGGAGGAAAGGTGGCAGTGGTAAGGAGAGGGGATGGAAAGGTGGCATTGGTAGGGGGAGGCGAGGAAAGGTGGCAGTGGTAGGGGGAGGGGGAGGGGAGGAGAGGTGGCAGTGGTAGGGGCCGTGGTGGAAAGGCAGCAGTAGTAGGGGGAGTGGGTGGAAAGGTATCAGTGGTATGTGGAGGGGGTGGAAAGGTGGCAGTGGTAGGGGGAGGGGGAAGGGAGGAAAGGTGGCAGTGGTAGGGGACGGGGTGGAAAGGTGGCAGTGGTAGAGGGAAGGGGAGGGGAGGAAAGGTGGCAGTGGTAGGGGACAGGGTGTAAAGGTAGCAGTGGTAGGGGGAGGGGGAGCGGAGGAAAGGTGGCAGTGGTAGGGGACGGGGTGGAAAGGTGGCAGCGGTAGGGGGCGGGGGTGGAAAGGTAGCATGGGTAGGGGAGGGGGGAGGGGAAGGGGAGGAAAGGTGGCAGTGGTAGGGGACGGGGTGGAAAGGTGGCAGTGGAAGGGGGAAGGGGTGGAAAGGTAGCAGTGGTAGGGGGAGTGGGTAGAAAGGTAGCAGTGGTAGGGGGAGGGGGTGGTGTGACGCATGTCCACGTGTGAGCATGCTGTACAGAACGCCTAGTCATGCCCCACTCTCGCTAGGATCGTCAGGGCAGGAACTTTGGCTGTAGTCTATGTAGAGTTTCCTAACTTAGTTCATATGAGCCGTTGTACTATAAGTATTATGAATATGTATTTTGTTTTCATCTGAGTCAACGAGTTCTATTTTATATCATTACTTATAAGTATTGTGTGTAAAACTTATTTGTAATGATGGGAAGAGAAACAGCCACAGTTGGGGGTCAGTGGGTGCGCCAGGCGGGAGGTGGGCCTAACTCACTCGCATTCCTCCCTCCCTCAGTGCTAGGGGAGCCTTTGTCTATCCCAGAGGAGAGAGAGAAATTACGTAATGGTTGTTAGTGGGCGGTCCTTAGTAGTTCACGTTGGGCTCACTAGAGGGCCGGGTATAAAAGGGAAGTCTAGCCATTTTTTCATCAGAACTCATTAGGCAGAGCGACTTCTTATATCCCTTGCTAACTATATATATTCTTCGGACTGATGGGAACTTTCTCTACTACCTTACATTCTTATCTCCTCTTTTCCCTACCCTGTTTAACTTCCATGGTCCCGTTGGTGCAGAGCTAGTCAGCCAACGTATTATCGCTTGAGTTCTCACGAGATACTTGCCTATTAGATAGCCTATTTTGGAGGGGTTGACTTAGAATAGGATTGATTTAGGTTTGTTGCACTTGTATATGCATTTCCCTGTGTGTTGTTATTATTATTCCTGTTTTCTGCTGGTCTAGGTAATGCTAGACTGCGGTAAGGCTTTTCTGTGTTACGAGTTGTTGTTTGATGCAGTGGTTAAGCGATAATCCTGCATGCTCGTTTCGGTTCAGTGAAGCCTAGGTTGTCTTCGCGGCTGACTGTGTTGAGTTTATAATTTACAGTGCGTGAGGGCAAGAGCCTAACCACCCTGTATTTTATTAACAGTTTGTTTTTACTTTGTCAAGGAGCCGGGAGAAAACCAGATACAAGGGATCTGGATTTCTCAAAGTGCACTTGTTAGTTTTAATGTAATACTTTAAACAGTTGTGAGGACTTCGCTAGGCTACGAGCCGTTTTTGCTCAGTCACTGCTACCTTTTTGCCTACAGTACCCCAGCCAGACTTTACTCGATTAGTAGATACAGAATAGTATTGAAGCTTTCCTTATGTATGATATTGTTTATGCACTATTGATTTCATGTGTTGCAAGCTTGGCTACTTTAGTGATTAGTGGCCCACGAGCACAATCCGAGCAGGCTATTGCCATTGCATTTGCGGAGTACTTCTTTTTAATGTTTGCCATTTACTATTGCATATTCTTTTAATTATTCTTATGCCAATTTAAGCCTTTAACACTTTATTAGCGGCCTAGGCGGTTTATTTATATGTACCACCCAGCGGGGTGTTTTTAGCCAAAATAGGGCTGTTTACGTGATCATTTTCATGCCTAAATAAGACCCAGAACGTAAAACAAGTATCTATCCCTGAAAGGGCATAAACAGAGCTTTCGAATGACACCATAATGATCCTTTTATGATGGCTAGTTTTCTTGCAATAACCGTGCAACGCGAGTGCAAAAAGCATGTAATTAGGCACTTTCCCCATACAATTCCGTATATAGCGAGTGAGAGAGGGAGGGAGGAGGTGGGATTCGTGTCAGTAGGTTCGCCGCGGTGGTCTGGAGCAGTCATACGCTCGCTACTCTCCTGCCACCACTTGTCTCTCTCTCTCAGCAACATTACGTGCTGAAATTGCCACACGACCTATGTCGAGCGCCGCCACATAGTCCAGCTTTATTTAACTCGACTTATGTTGCTCGCCGACAGTTAAGGGTTAATAGTATTTAATTGCCAGTGTTTTTGCTTATTGAATTACTGTTCAAAATCCGATACGTACTTCTTACGAGCATCCGAGAAGCATCTAACTTTTTTCAGAAGATTCCTTGCTCGATGCTTAAGGACTATTAATTAACGTAACGTAATAGTGCCGATCCGAAGTAGAGGGTGGAGGACTTCTTAAGTTCATAGTCAAGGGTGGATTACTTCGGCTTCGGCCAACACTATTCTTTGGTGTTGTTGTTTTTACTTCATTGTTTGATTGTTGACCAGACTAGATAATTCCTGTCTCTTTATTAGTCTGTTGTTGAACACTAGTACCGAGTTCTTGTATACCCCGTTATAGCAGATTGAACTCTGGAGGGTATTGGTGTTTTTTGTTCGGCTGGCAGTACTCAGGGGTTGGGATCGTGTGTTTCCGTTGTGGCAGCGAGCCGTATTCGAGTCCTGATTGAGAGCCCTTGTGTACCTGAGTGCCAGTTCGTAACAAATGGCGACCCTTGCTTAGGATTTTGTGAACAGTATACATTTTTGCAGAGTTGTACAACATTTGTTTGTTTGTATTTTAGCGTGCATATTGAAGAATATTTTTTTTGTATGGCAATTAGTAAAGCATTTAAGAGACTCCAGTTAATTTAGTAATTAGTGCTTGCATAGGAAGTTTAACACTTTTGTCTCGAGAATTTTTTTGTGGACTTCAGTATGTCGTGCATTAGCACTGACGATGAGCGAGAGATGTCATTTGAAGGTGTGCCATTATTAACCAGTGAGGAGGATGCTAGAGTTTTTGTGAGTAAGCGGTACCACGTGACGGAGGAGAGGCTGACTGGGGTGGATGTTTGTGGCTTGCACCTGATAGCCAAGGTTTTGGGCATTTCCAATGTAGCAGGGATGTCCAAGGGGGAGCTGATTTCCTGGGTGTTGCGTGGGCGACATGGGGTTTCGGAGGAGAGGGCGTTTGGGGGGGTTCCTCCCCAGATCCCCTCTCACTCGACTCCCACAGTGCCGTCCACTCAGTTACCGGAGGTTAGCACTCTCCCACAGAGGGATGAGAATTGGCAGATTGGAGTGCCCTCGGGTGGTGCACGTGGTGGTTCCCCAGTTTTTGCCCCCCCTCCTTCAGTAGTGGCAGCTCCCTCTTCCTGCCTGTCTCCAGATATGGTATTTAGACTTGAGCTTGCTAAGATTGAGGCTAGGAAGCAGGAGATTGAGGCTAGGAAGCAGGAGGATGAGACCAGGAGGCAGGAGGATGAGACGAGAAGGCATGAGATTGAGGTTAGGAGGCAGGAGAATGAGACCAGGAGGTATGAGGCTGAGCTTAGGTATGACTCGGAGAAATATTGTGCTAAATTAGATTTAGATAAGACTCGTGCAGAGTCGACAGGGACTCGGATGGGCCGTGAGGGCCAAGTAAGAGAACAGTCCTTGGCCCACTTAGTCAAATTGGTGCCGGTATTTAGTGAAACTGAAGTCACAGAATTTTTTAATCGTTTTGAGAAGAAGTGTAGGGAGCATAATTGGCCTGAAGAGAAGTGGGCAGCTCTAGTCTCCTCAAGACTTACGGGTAAGGGTCTGAAGGCTTATGATGCACTGCCTTTAGAGTCTTGCATTGACTACCCAGAATTGAAGAGAGCTGTCCTACGGGCATACGAGTTGCAACCGGAAACATATCGATTGAAGTTTCGGGGTGTTACAAAGACTAGGGAGGCGACCTTTCTTGAACATGCCCGGGACTTAAAAGATGCACTTAAAAACTGGACACGTTCTGAGAAAGCTGAGACGGTTTAGAACAGTTGACTGAGCTGTTTCTGCTCGAGCAGTTTTATAAGTGTACTGGTGCAGAAATGACTTTAAATATTAAAGAAAAGAACCCCAAACTCTTCAAGAGGCAGCTGAGATGGCTGACCTCAGGTTGTCGCTAATCAGGGGATGTGAATCTGTAAAGCGTGTTGATGCAGTTCCCAAGGGGCGCGATACTCCAAACCCTCGAGCTCAGGACAATCACTATAGATATAAACCTCAGTTTAAAAGCCAAGATACCAGGACTGAACCAAAGACTACAGCCGTCCCATTACAGAAGGGTCAGAACTCCGCCCCTTATCGGAAGAGACCGATAGGGGAAGTGGAATGTTTTCATTGTAGAAAGAAGGGGCATTATGCAAAATCTTGTCCTAGTAAGCCGCCAACTGCAGCCGTGTCTTTGGTGCGCAGCATAGGTGTGGCTGAAATGTCGTCTGGATTTACCAAGGGTAGTTTGCCAGCAGCAGGGTCACAGGCTATGTATAAGACTCAGGAAGGCTCGTCCCCTGTCCGTGATGTCTTTTGCGCCCATAGAGGGACCGGTAGGGTAAGTTGGGCGGGTTGCCAGCATAAGGTGGAAGTTTTGCGTGATACTGGAGCTTCACAGACACTTTTGAAGAATTTCACGGGGCGACCAATTAATGCGGCACGGGTGGTTGTTGTTCAGGGTATTAATGCGACCAGGTCATACCCGTTGGTTCGTGTGGAGCTGGAAGTTGATGGGGTGATTAAGGACTTAGATGTTGGGATCGTTGAGAAATTGCCAGTGGAGGGCGTCGACCTTCTTCTCGGCAACGACTTTGCGGTGCCTACTTTAGACGTTCCACCCTTAGTCGTTGCCGAGAGGCCGGCCGACATGAGTAGGGAGGAGCAAGAGTGGGTAGTAAGTTGTCAACACCAACAGATGGCATGTGTGGTAACTCGTTCCCAAGCATTTAAGGTATCACAGCCTATTTCCCAGGCCACAGAACAGCGGAGGAAGGGAATTAAGGAGAAGCGGAAGGCTGGGAAAAGTTTGAAGAGTTTAGAACCAGTGGCTCTCCCAAAAGACCCAATAGCAGGACCTTTGACCGAGTCTGTTGTAACTCCAGTGCCTAACACAGTTGATAAAGTAGTGGAGGAGGCAGAGACTCCGAGACAGCACCTTTACCTGCAGCGAGAAAACCGGATGTCTAAGTTGGATGTTGGGGGAGGGCATGAGTTGTTGACCAAGCAGTTAGACATGTTGGCTCCCACAGACATTCGAAAGTTGCAATTAGAGGATCCAGAGGTTTTGCAGTGTACCAATGGGGCTGTGGAGTTAGAAGAAGATAGGGATGCAAAGGCAGGGTATTTTTTTTTCGTTAATGGAATTTTATACCACCGATATCAAGATCCTAAAAGGAACTGGGAGGGCGGATCAGGTACAGTTGACCAGCTGGTCGTGCCAGAGGGCTGCAGGGAAAGTTTGCTTAGGTTGGCTCATGATTCTCCATTATCAGGACATTTGGGTGCCAAGAAAACGGTGGCGGCTTTGGGGAAATTGTTTTGGTGGCCGGGGATGAAGTCTCATGTGCAGTCATGGATAAACTCATGTGATATTTGTCAACGTGTCGGGAAACCGAACCAAGTTATTCCTAAGGCTCCGTTACACCCTATTCCTGTGATTGGGCCACCCTTTAGTAAAATTATTGTTGACATGGTTGGTCCACTCCCTCCCACTAAGGCTGGAAATAAATTTGTGTTAACCATAATGGATGTTGCCACTAGATACCCCGATGCATACCCTATGAAAAATGGAATGGCTAAGACGGTAGTCAGTAACTTGTTGTGGTACTTCTCAAGGTACGGGTACCCGGAGGAGATTCAGTCTGATCAGGGATCTAATTTCACCTCCAACATGTTCAAGCAAACAATGCAACAGCATGGGATACGAGCAGTAGTATCGTCAGCGTATCACCCTGAGAGTCAAGGGGTGCTTGAGCGGTGGCATGCTATACTTAAAAGCATGCTCATGTTTATTATGCTGAAAAAGGTCGGGGGTGTTAGCCAAAAATGCCTGGCTGTTTACGTGATCAATTTCATGCCTAAACACCGTGTCAGAACTGAAAGGCTAAACAAAGCTTTCGTAGACACCATAACGATCCTTGTTGGATAGTTTTCTTGCAAAACCGTGCAAACGCATGCAAAAGACTTCGGTAGTTTCGGTACATAATTGAGTATGTAGCGAGTGAGAGAGGGGAGGGCGGAGGGAGGTCGTAGGTTCGCCGCGTGTGGTCCAGTCATACGCCGCTAGTCTCCTGTTGTCAGCCTCTCTCGCGAAATACACTCGACCTATGTCGAGCGCCGCCACATAGCCAGCTTTTTTTAACTCGACTTATGTTGCTCGCCGCTACTTAAGGTGTTAAAAGCATGCTCAGGTGTTATTGTGCTGACAACGGTATGGATTGGGATCTTGGATTGCCTATGTGCTGTTTGCTGCTTGGGAGGTACCTGGTGAGAGCCTGGGATTTCTCCAAGCGAGCTGATTTTGGACACCGTGTCAGGGGCCCCTTAACATGCTGAAAGAAATTTGGGAGGGGGACTGTGCAGCCTTGCCTTATTAAAGTATGTGCTTGAAAGCCGTGAGCGCATCTTAAGAGTCTGGAGAGGCAGTAAAATTTGACAGAATCACAAGCTTTGATGAAGGACAGGTATGATCGCAAAGTGAGGCTCCGGAGTTCACTGTAGGACATATTTATTTGTTGCCTTTGGTTGGTAACCCCCTCTCTGCGAAGTACACTGGACCTTATAAAATTGTAGAAAAAATTTCCAGACTTAGATTACCTTGTTGCCACTCCAGACAGGAGGAAAAAGAACCAGTTATGTCACGTGAACCTTATTAAAGAGTATGTGAGGCGCCCCTCTGAGCCTCACTGTCCCTGTGTTGGCTTGTTGCGGCCGTGGTGGAGAAGGAGAGGGGGACAGTCAGCTACAGAGGAGGATAGCTGGGATCAACATGTTTCAGCGGATCAGTGGGCGGGGAACTCGAGCCTTAGGGCTGACGAGCTATAGCTCATTTGCCTGAGCCACAGTTTGATGCTATCCGTCAGTTGTTCGGTATACCACTGTATTTGCTGAACACCCAGGCCTCACTCAGGCTATGCATGATGTTGACGTGGGGGACCAATACCCTTTAAGTCAATCCCGTACCGTGTGCCCCCCATAAAAACTACCAGCTCTGAGGATGAGTTTGGAGTATATGCCTCGGTAGAGGGTTGATAGAGAAAAGGCACAGTTAAGTGGACTTCCCCATAACACTGCAGCCTAAGCAGATGGCAAGGTACGCTTTTTTGATTTCCGTAGGTTTAAACGGTTTGGACTCCATATCCCGGTTTGATAGTGTTGACAAAATTGGTAATGCTCGTTTTTTGTCTAAAGTAGATTTAAAAGGTTACTGGCAAGTACCTTTGTCCGAGCGTGCTAAAGAGGTATGTGGTTTTGTTGTGGACGGGAGTACCTACCAGTGCAATGTTATGCCTTACGGACTTAAGAATGCACCAGCAACGTTTCAGAACCTGATGAATGAAAATGTAAAGGACATTCCGAATTGCACCGTATATATGGACGATGTAATCATTTATGATGACGACTTGAGAGCCATTGTGAGCACCTTGAGACCTTGTTCCGGAAACTTAGTGAAGCAGGTCTGGTAGTAAATTTGGCAAAGTGTGACTTCGTAAAAGCCACTGTGCAGTACCTTGGGTTTGTAGTAGGAAGGGGACAGGTGTGCCCTCCTCAGAACAAGGTACAGGCTATCAATAAATTTCCGCACCCAACAACCAAGAAGCAGATTATGAGATTCTTGGGTATGATAGGCTACTACAGACGCTTCATAAAAGGTTACTCAACGGTATTGGCACCTCTCACAGATTTGTTATCTAAAGACAAAAAGTTTTTGTGGGCACCTGAGTGTGAAAAGGCTTTCACTTTGGTGAAACATTTGCTATGTACTCACCCGATACTCAGGGCCCCAGACTTTAACAGGCCTTTTCAGCTGGCAACAGATGCTAGTGGTGTAGGGGCTGGTGCCGTCTTGCTACAGACAGACAATGAAGGTGTGGAACACCCAGTAAGTTTCTTTTCTAAGAAGTTCAATGCTGCACAAAGAACTATTCTACAATAGAAAAGGAATACTGGCGATTGTGCTGTCGCTCAGGCACTTCGAGGTGTATGTTCCAGCCTATGGCCCAGTCGTGGTTATCTACACTGATCATCACCCTTTGAGATTCCTGAATCAATTTCACAATCACAATATGAGACTGACCAGGTGGTCTTTGATGTTGCAGGAGTATAACCTGGACATCCGTCATATTGCTGGATGTGACAATGTGATCGCGGATTGTTTATCAAGGGTGGATGATCAGTCGTAGGCTATCACAGGTGTGTGGGTTTGAGTGGAGGAAAATAGGCTGCCCTTATAGTGCAGCCGGGAAAAACATAATAAAATATAAAAATCATATAAAAACTATTTCTTTTGATATAGGTAATCGTATAAGTTTGTCATAGCCTATAGAGTTTGAGTAGTCCACGAACTATCAAACGGCTGAGCTGCTGTAAGCTCGCTCTGGGAGCATGATATTGTGTCTTTTTGCTATTGTTGGGAGGAGCTATAAAATGTGATTTTTTTTTTAATAATAAGATGCGTTTTTGGTGATAAGCTCAGCTTTGTTTTAGTGCCATGCGGTCGCTGGGTGTGAGGGGCTTGATGGGGTTCTGTGTTTGTCAGATTTTAGCTCAGGGTTGGTGGCAGGTGTGACGCATGTCCACGTGTGAGCATGCTGTACAGAACGCCTAGTCATGCCCCACTCTCGCTAGGATCGTCAGGGCAGGAACTTTGGCTGTAGTCTATGTAGAGTTTCCTAACTTAGTTCATGTGAGCCGTTGTACTATAAGTATTATGAATATGTATTTTGTTTTCATCTGAGTCAACGAGTTCTATTTTATATCATTAGTTATAAGTATTGTGTGTAAAACTTATTTGTAATGATGGGAAGAGAAACAGCCACAGTTGGGGGTCAGTGGGTGCACCAGGCGGGAGGTGGGCCTAACTCACTCGCATTCCTCCCTCCCTCAGTGCTAGGGGAGCCTTTGTGTATCCCAGAGGAGAGAGAGAAATTACTTAATGGTTGTCAGTGGGCGGTCCTTAGTAGTTCACGTTGGGCTCACTAGAGGGCCGGGTATAAAAGGGAAGTCTAGCCATTTTTTCATCAGAACTCACTAGGCAGAGCGACTTCTCATTTCCCTTGCTAACTATATATATTCTTCTGACTGATGGGAACTTTCTCTACTACCTTACATTCTTATCTCCTCTTTTCCCTACCCTGTTTAACTTCCATGGTCCCGTTGGTGCAGAGCTAGTCAGCCAACGTATTATCGCTTGAGCTCTCACAAGATACTTGCCTATTAGATAGCCTATTTTGGAAGGGTTGACGTAGAATAGGATTGATTTATGTTTGTTGCACTTGTATATGCATTTCCCTGTGTGTTATTATTATTATTCCTGTTTTCTGCTGGTCTAGGTAATGCTAGACTGGGGTAAGGCTTTTCTGTGTTACGAGTTGTTGTTTGATGCAGTGGTTAAGCGATAAACCTGCATACTCGTTTCGGTTCAGTGAAGCCTAGGTTGTCTTCGCGGCTGACTGTGTTGAGTTTATAATTTACAGTGCATGAGGGCAAGAGCCTAACCACCCTGTATTTTATTAACAGTTTGTTTTACTTTGTCAAGGAGCCGGGAGAAAACCAGATACAAGGGATCTGGATTTCTCAAAGTGCACTTGTTAGTTTTAATGTAATACTTTAAACAGTTGTGAGGACTTCGCTAGGCTACGAGCCGTTTTTGCTCAGTCACTGCTACCTTTTGCCTACAGTACCCCAGCTAGACTTTACTCGATTAGTAGATACAGAATAGTATTGAAGCTTTCCTTATGTATGATATTGTTTATGCGCTATTGATTTCATGTGTTGCAAGCTTGGCTACTTTAGTGATTAGTGGCCCACGAGCACAATCCGAGTAGGCTATTGCCGTTGCATTTGCGGAGTACTTCTTTTTAGTGTTTGCCATTTACTATTGCATATTCTTTTAATTATTCTTATGCCAATTTAAGCCTTTAATAATATTTAATTGCCAGTGTTTTTGCTTATTGAATTACTGTTCAAAATCCGATACGTACTTCTTACGAGCATCCGAGAAGCATCTAACTTTTTTCAGAAGATTCCTTGCTCGATGCTTAAGGACTATTAATTAACGTAACGTAATAGTGCCGATCCGAAGTAGAGGGTGGAGGACTTCTTAAGTTCATAGTCAAGGGTGGATTACTTCGGCTTCGGCAAACACTATTCTTTGGAGTTGTTGTTTTTTACTTCATTGTTTGATTGTTGACCAGACTAGATAATTCCTGTCTCTTTATTAGTCTGTTGTTGAACACTAGTACCGAGTTCTTGTATACCCCGTTATAGCAGATTGAACTCTGGAGGGTATTGGTGTTTTTTGTTCGGCTGGCAGTACTCAGGGGTTGGGATCGTGTGTTTCCGTTGTGGCAGCGAGCCGTATTAGAGTCCTGATTGAGAGCCCTTGTGTACCTGAGTGCCAGTTCGTAACAGTGGTAGTGGTAGGGGGAGGGGGAGGGGAGGAAAGGTGGCAGTGGTAGGGGATGGGGTGGAAGGGTGGCAGTGGTAGGGGGAGGGGGAGAGGAGGAGGCAGTGGGAGGGGGAGGGGGTGGAAAGGTGGCAATGGTAGAGGGAGGGGAAGGGGAGGAAAGGTGGCAGTGGTAGGGGATGGGGGGAAAGGCAGTGTAGGGGGAGGGGTGGAAGGGGGGCAGTAGTAAGGTGAGGGGAGGAAAAGTGGCAGTGAGAGGGGAGGGGGTGGAAAGGTGGCAGCGGTAGCAGGAGGGATGGAAAGGTGGCAGAGGTAGGTGGAAGGGGTGGAAAGGTGGCAATGGTAGGGGGAGGGGTGGCAGTGGTAGGGGGTGTGTGGAAAGGTGGCAGTGGTAGGAAGAGGGGGAGGGGGTGGAAGGGTGGCAGTGGTAGGGGGAGGGGGAGGAAAGGTGGCAGTGGGAGGGGACGGGGTGGAAAGGTAGCAGTGGTAGGGGGAGGTGGTGCAAAAGTGGCAGTGGTATGGGGAGGGGGTGGAAAGGTGGCAGTGGAATGGGGAGGGAGTGGAAAGGTAGTAGTGGTATGGGGAGAGAGTGAAAAGGTGGCAGTGGTATGGGGGGGGGGTGGAAAGGTGGCACTGGTAGGGGGAGGGGAAGGGGAGGAAAGGTGGCAGTGGTAGAGGACGGGGTGGAGAGGTGGCAGTGGTTGGGGGTGGGGGTGGAAAGGTAGCAGTGGTAGGGGGAGGGGGTGGAAAGGTGGTAGTGGTAAGGGGAGAGGAGGTGGAGTGGGAGGGGGTGGAAAGGTGGCAAATGGTAGCGGGGAGGAGGAGGAGGAGGAAGGTGGCAGTGGTAGGGAAACGGGGTGGAAAGGTGGCAGTGGTAGGGGTGGAAAGGAGGCAGTGGTAAGGTGAGGGGGAGGGGAGGAAAGGTGGAAGTGGCAGGGGAGGGGGTGGAAATGTGACAGAGGTAGGGGGCGGGCTGGAAAGGTGGCAGTGGTAGGGGGAAAGGGTGGAAAGGGGGCGTTGGTAGGGGGAGGGGTGGCACTGGTAGGGGAATGGGTGAAAAGGTGGCAGTGGTAGGGGGAGGGGGTGGAAGGGTGGCAGTGGTAGGTGGAGGCGGTGGAAATGTGGTTGTGGTATCGAGAGGGGTGGAAAGGTGGCAGTGGTAGGGGGAGGGGGAGGAGACGAAAGGTGGCAGTGGTAGGGGGATGTGTGGAAAGGTGGCTGCAGTGGTAGGGGGAGGGGACGGAAGGGTGGCAGGTGGTAGGGGGGAGGGGTGGAAAGGTGGTAGTGGTATCGGGAGGGGTGGAAAATGGCAGTGGTAGCGGGAGGGGGAGGGGACGAAAGGTGTCAGTGGTAGGGGAGGGATGGACAGGTGGCCATTTGGAGGGGGAAAGAGGAGGGGGTGGAAAGGTGGCAGTGAGAGGGGAGGAAAGGTGGCAGTGGGAGGGGGTGGAAAGGTGGCAGTGGGAGGGGGAGGGGTGGAAAGGTGGAAGTGGGAGGCGGAGGGGAGGAAAGGTGGCAGTGGGAGGGGGAGGAAGGTGGCAGTGGGAGGGGGAGGGGGTGGAAAGGTGCAGTGAGGGGGAGGGGTGGAAAGGTGGCAGTGGTAGGAGGAGGGGTGGAAAGGTGGCAGCGGTAGGGGGAGGGGTGAAAACGGTGGCAGTGGGAGGGGGTGGGGTGGAAAAGTGGCATTGGTAGGGGGAGGGTTGGAAAGGTGGCAGTGGGTGGGGAAGGGGGTGGAAAAGTGGCAGTGAGAGAGGGAGGGGTTGAAAGGTGGCAGTGGGAGAGGGAGGGGTGGAAAGGTGGCAGTGGTAGGGGGGGGGGAGGAAAGCTGGCAGTGGGAGAGGGAAGGGGTTGAAAGGTGGCAGTGGGAGGGGGAGGTGTGGAAAGGTGGCAGTGGTAGGGGGAGGGGTGGAAAGGTGGCAGTGGTAGGGGGAGAGGTGGCAAGGTGGCAGTGGGAGCTAGAGGGGAGGAAAAGTGGCAGTGGTAGGGGGAGTGGGTGGAAAGGTGGCAGAGGTAGGGGAAGGGAGGAACAAGGTTGCAGGGGAGGGGGAGGGGTGGAAAGGTGGCAGTGGTAGGGGAAGGGGGGGAAAGGTACCAATGGAAGGGGGAGGGCGGGAAAGGTGGCAGTGGTAGGGGAAGGGGAGAAAAGGTGGCAGTGGTAGGGGAAGGGTAAGAAAGGTGGCCAGTGGAAGGGGGAGGGGTGGAAAGGTGGCAGTGGTAGGGGAAGGGGAGAAAAGGTGGCAGTGGAAGGGGAAGGTTAAGAAAGGTGGCAGTGGTAGGGGGATGGGGTGGAAAGGTGGTAGTGGTAGGGGGAGGGGGTGGAAAGGTGGCAGTGGTAGGGGGAGGGGTGGAAAGAGTGGCAGTGGTAGGGGGAGGGGAAAGAAAGGTGGCAGTGGTAGGGGGAGGCGAGGAATGGTGGCATGGTAGGGGGAAGGGGAGGGGAGGAAAGGTGGCAGTGGTAGGGGACGGGGTGGAAAAGTAGCAGTGCTAGGGGGAGGGGGTGGAAAGGTGGCAGTGGTATGGGGAGGGGGTGGAAAGGTGGCAGTGGTAGGGGTAGGGGGTGGAAAGGTAACAGTGATATGGGGAAGGGGGGAAAAGGTGGCAGTGGTTGGGGGGGGGGGTGGAAAGGTGGCAGTGGTAGGGGGAGGGGAGGAAAGGTGGCAGTGGTAGGGGACGGGGTGTGAAAGGTAGTAGTGGTAGGGGGAGGAAAAGTAGCAGTGTTAGGGGGAGGGGGGGGAAAGGTGGTAGGGGGGGGGGGAGGGGAGGAAAGGAGGCAGTGGTAGGGGACGGGGTGGAAAGGTGGCAGTGGTAGGGGGAGGGGGAGGGGAGGTGGCAGTGGGAGGGGGAGAGGAAGGGGAGGTGGCAGTGGGAGGGGGAGGAGGGTGGAAAGGTGGCAGTGGTAGGGGGAGGGGAAGGGGACGAAAGGTGGCAGTGGTAGGGGACTGGGTGGAAAGGTAGCAGTGGTAGGGGGAGGGGGTGGAAAGGTAGCAGTGGTAGGGGGAGGGGGAGGGGAGGAAAGGTGGCAGTGGTAGGGGGAGGTGTGGAAGGTGGCAGTAGTAAGGTGAGGGGAGGAAAAGTGGCAGTGGGAGGGGAGGGGATGGAAAGGTGGCAGCGGGAGGGATGGAAAGGTGGCAGATGTAGGTGGAAGGGGTGGAAAGGTGGCAATGGTAGGGGGAGGGGTAGCAGTGGTAGGGGGATGTGTGGAAAGGTGGCAGTGGTAGGGCGAGGGGGTGGAAGGGTGGCAGTGGTAGGGGGAGGGGGAGGAAAGGTGGGAGGGGTAGGGGAGGGGGGGGAAAGGTAGCAGTGGTAGGGGGAGGTGGTGGAAAAGTGGCAGTGGTATGGGGAGAGGGTGGAAAGGTGGCAGTGGAATGGGGAGGGGTGGAAAGGTAGTAGTGGTATGGGGTGGGGGTGAAAAGGTGGCAGTGGTATGGGGAGGGGGTGGAAAGGTGGCAGTGGTAGCGGCAGGGGGAAGGGAGGAAAGGTGGCAGTGGTAGGGGACAGGGTGGAAAGGTGGCAGTGGTTGGGGGTTGGGGTGGAAAGGTAGCAGTGGTAGGGGGAAGGGGTGAAAAGGTGGTAGGGGTAGGGGAAGGGGGAGGGGAGGAAAGGTTGCAGTGGTAGGGAACGGGGTGGAAAGGTGGCAGTGTACAAAGGAGTACAAAGGAAATCAAGCAACAACAGGTCTAGCGACCCTTCTAGGCTGCTTGTCCTCCAAAACACTGAGGATCAAGTGTCCAAACAGTGGTTTAGAGTGGGTAAGGGAACATTGGAAAGGGAACTACTGCCCTGCCACTAACGTGGCAGGACTAGGAAGTTAGTAGGGGACAGAGGGGTTAGTAACTGAGGGGAGGATAAAATAAAGTTATTCATTTACAAACGCAGTCAGACGCGGGTTTGATGCGAGATATTTGTCTAGGCGGAATTTAAATGAATCAACGGTGCTGCAGTCTATAACGTCTCGGGGAAGCCCAGTCCACAAGTTGACAACTCGATTGAAGAAGAAATTCTTAGATTCGTGCGAGTTAAAAGATTTACCAATAATTTTGCAACCGTTTCCCCGCGTGTAATTAGATTGGTCGATAGTGAAGTACTTACTACAGTTCATATTGTCGATGCCTTTGATGATTATGAACACTTGAATTAAGTCACCTCTTAATCTGCGCTGGGTTAAAGGAAATAGATTGAATTCTCTAAGACGCTCTTCGCTCTTCGTATGGTTTGTTCTTTAGGCTAGGTATCATTTTGGTAACTCTACGTTGAACTCGTTCTAGCTTGTTTATGTCTTTTTGGTAATAATGGTAGGGAGAGGGTGAGGGGAGGTGGCAGTGGGAGGGGGAGGGGGTGGAAAGGTGGCAGTGGTAGGGGGGGGAAGGGGAGGAAAGGTGGCAGTGGTAGGGGATGGGGTGGAAAGGTAGCAGTGGTAGGGGGGGGGGGTGGAAAGGTAGCAGTGTTCGGGTGAGGGGGTGGTAGTGCTAGGGGGAGGGGGAGGGGAGGAAAAGATGGCAGTGGTAGGGGAGGGGGTGGAAATGTGGTAGTAGTAGGGGGAGGGGGGAGGAGGTGGTAGTGGGAGGGGGAGGGGGTGGAAAGGTGGCAATGGTAGGGGGAGGGGGAGGGGAGGAAAGGTGGCAGTGGTAGGGGACGGGGTGGAAAGGTGGCAGTGGTAGGGGGAGGGGTGGAAAGGAGGCAGTGGTAAGGTGAGGGGGAGGGGAGGAAAAGTGGCAGTGGCAGGGGGGGGGTTGGAAAGGTGGGAGGGGGGGGGGGAGGGCTGGAAAGGTGGCAGTGGTAGGGGGAAGGGGTGGAAAGGTGGCAGTGGTAGGGGGAGGGGTGGCAGTGGTAGAGGGATGGGTGGAAAGGTGGCAGTGGTAGGGGGAGGGGGTGGAAGGGTGGCAGTGGTAGGGGAGGGGGTGGAAAGGTGGTAGTGGTATCGGGAGGGTTGGAAAGGTGGCAGTGGGAGGGGGAGGAGACGAAAAGTGGCAGTGGTAGGGGGGGGAGGAAAGGTGGCAGTGGGAGGGGGTGGAAAGGTGGGAGGGGGAGGGGGGGAAAGGTGGCAGTGGGAGGGAGAGGGGGTGGAAAGGTGGCAGTGAGAAGGGGAAGGGAGGAAAGGTGGCAGGGGGAGGGGAGGGGGAGAGGAGGGTGGTAGTGGGAGGGAGAGGGGGTGGAAAGGTGGAAATGGTAGGGGAGGGGGAGGGGAGGAAAGGTGGTAGTGGTAAGGTGAGGGGTGGAAAGGTGGCAGTAGTAAGGCGAGGGGAGGAAAAGTGGCAGTGGGAGGGGAGGGGGTGGAAAGGTGGCAGCGGTAGCGGGAGGGATGGAAAGGTGGCAGTGGTAGGTGGAAGGGGTGGAAAGGAGGCAATGGTAGGGGGAGGGGTGGCAGTGGTAGGGGGATGTGTGGAAAGGTGGCAGTGGTAGGGGGAGGGGGTGGAAGGGTGGCAGTGGTAGGGGGAGGGGGAGGAAAGGTGGCAGTGGTAGGGGACGGGGTGGAAAGGTAGCAGTGGGGGAGGGTGGTGGGTGAAAGTGGCAGTGGTATGGGGAGGGGGTGGAAAGGTGGCAGTGGAATGGGGAGGGAGTGGAAAGGGAGTAGTGGTATGGGGAGGGGGTGAAAGGTGGCAGTGGTATGAGGAAGGGGGGAAAAGGTGGCAGCAGTGTAGGGGGATGGGGAGGGGAGGAAAGGTGCAGTGGTAGGGGGACAGGGTGGAAAGGTGGCAGTGGTTGGGGGTTGGTGTGGAAAGGTAGCAGTGGTAGTGGGAGAGGGGGTGGAAAGGTGGTAGTGGTAGGGGGGAGGGGGAGGGGAAGGGGAGGAAAGGTGGCAGGGGTAGGGGACAGGGTGGAAGGTGGCAGTGATAGGGAGAGGGGGAGGGGAGGTGGCAGGGGAGGGGGGACGGGGGTGGAAAGGTGGCAGTGGTAGGGGGGGAGGGGAGGAAAGGTGGCAGTGGTAGGGCATGGGGTGGAAAAGTAGCAAATGGTAGGGGGAGGGGGTGGAAAGGTAGCAGTGTTAGGGGGAGGGGGGGGGTGGTAGTGCTAGGGGGAGGGGAGGAAAGGTGGCAGTGGTAGGGGATGGGGTGGAAGGTAGTGGTAGGGGGAGGGGAAGAGGAGGAGGTGGTGTGGGGAGGGGGAGGGGGGTGAAAGGTGGCAATGGTAGGGGAAGGAGGAGGGGAGGAAAGGTGGCAGTGGTAGGGGACGGGGTGGAAAGGTGGCAGGGGTGGAAATGGCAGTAGTAAGGTGAGGGGGAGGGGAGGAAAAGTGGCAGTGGGAGGGGAGGGGGTGGAAAGGTGGCAGCAGTAGCGGGAGGGATGGAAAGGTGGCAGTGGTAGGAGGAAGGGGTGAAAAGGTGGCAGTGGTACGGGGAGGGGTGGCAGTGGTAGGGGGATGTGTGGAAAGGTGGCAGTGGTTAGGGGGAGGGGGGTGGGAGGGTGGCAGTTGGTATGGGGAGGGGTGGAAAGGTGGTAGTGGTAGCGGGAGGGGGAGGGGACGAAAGGTGGCAGTGGTAGGGGGAGGGGAGGAAAGGTGGCAGTGGGAGGGGGTGGAAAGGTGGCAGTGGGAGGGGTGGAAAGGTGGCAGTGGGAGGGAGAGGGGGTGGTAAGGTGGCAGTGAGAGGGGGAGGGGTGGAAAGGTGGCAGTGGGAGGGGTGGGGAGGAAAGGTTGCAGTGGGAGGGGGAGGGGTGGAAAGGTGGCAGTGGTAGGGAGAGGGATGGAAATGTGGCAGTGGTAGGGGGTAGGGGTGGAAAGGACCCAGTGGGAGGGGTGGAAAAGTGGCAGTGAGAGAGGGGAGGATTGGAAAGGTGGCAGTGATCGAGAGGGGGAACGGTGGAAAGGTGGCAGTGAGAGAGGGAAGGGTGGAAAGGTGGCAGTGTATAGGAGAGGGGGAGGGGAGGAAAGGTGTCAGTGGTAGGGGAGGAGAGGAAAGGTGGCAGTGGTAGGGGTAGTGGGAGGGGAGGAAAGGTGGCAGTGGGAGGGGACAGGGTGGAAAGGAAGCAGGGGTGGGGGGAGGGGGGGGAAAGAAAGCAGTGGTAAGGGGAGGGGGTGGAAAGGTGGCAGTGGTAGGGGGAGGGGGAGGGGAGGAAAGGTGGCAGTGGTAGGGGATAGGGTGGAAAGGTGGCAGTTGTAGGGGGAGGTGGCAGTGGGAGGGGGAGGGGGTGGAAACAGGGGAATGGTAGGGTGAGGGGGAGGGAATGAAAGGTGGCAGTGGTAGGGGACGGGGTGGAAAGGTGGCAGTGGTAGGGGACGGGGTGGAAAGGTGGCAGTGGTAGGGGACGGGGTGGAAAGGTGGCAGTGGTAAGGTGAGGAGGAGGGGAGGAAAGGTGGCAGTGGCAGAGGATGGGGTGGAAAGGGGTCAAAAGGTGGCAGTGGTAGGGGGAGGGATAGCAGTGGCAGAGGGATGGGTGGCAAGGTGGCAGTGGTAGGGGGTGGAAGGTTGGCAGTGGTAAGGGGTGGAAAGGTGGAAGTGGTAGGGGGAGGGGGTGGAAGGTTGGCAGTGGTAGGGGAAAAGGTGGAAGTGGTATCGGGAGGGGTGGAAAAGGTGGCAGTGGTACGGGCGAGGGGGGACGAACGGTAGCAGTGGTAGGAGGAGGAGGGATGGACAGGTGGCATTTGGGGAGGGGGAGGGGGTGGAAAGGTGGCAGTGGGAGGGGTGGAAAGTCGCAGTGGGAGGGAGAGGGGGTGGAAAGGTGGCGAGAGAGGGGGAGGGGGGGAAAGGTGGCAGGGGGAGGGGAGGGGAGGAAAGGTGGCAGTGGGAGGGGGAGGGGTGGAAAGGTGACAGTGGTAGATGGAGGAAAGGTGGCAGTGGGAGGGGGAGGGGTGGAAGGTGGCAGTGGTAGGGGGAGGGGTGGAAAAGTGGCAGTGGTAGGGGGAGGGGTGGAAAGGAGGCAGTGGGAGGGGGAGGGGTGGAAAGGTGCCATTGGTAAGGGGAGGGTTGGAAAGGTGACAGTGGGAGGGGGAGGGGTATAAAAGTGGCAGTGAGAGGGGGGGAGGATTGGAAAGGTGGCAGTGATGGAGAGGGGGAAGGGTGGAAAGGTGGCAGTGAAAGGGGGAGGGGTGGAAAGGTGGCAGTGTTAAGGTGAGGGGGATGGGTGGAAAGGTGGCAGTGGTAGGGGACGGGGTGGAAAGGTGGCAGTGGTAGGGGGAGGGGTGGAAAAGTGGCAATGGTAGGGGAGGGGAGGAAAGGTGGCAGTGGTAGCGGGAGGGGGTGGAAAGGTGGCAGTGGTAGGGGGAGGTGAGGAAAGGTGGCAGTGGTAGGGGGAAGGGGAGAGGAGGAAAGGTGGCAGTGGTAGGGGACGGGGTGGAAAGGTGGCAGTGGTAGGGAGAGGGGGTGGAAAGGTAGCACTAGTAGGGGGAGGGGTGGGAAAGGTGGCAATGGTAGGGGGAGGGGGAGGGGAGGAAAGGTGGCAGTGGTAGGGGACGGGGTGGAAAGGTGGCAGTGGTAGGGGGAGGGGTGGAAAGGAGGCAGTGGTAAGGTACAAAGGAGTACAAAGGAAATCAAGCAACAACAGGTCTAGTGACCCTTCTAGGCTGCTTGTCCTCCAAAACACTGAGGATCAAGTGTCCAAACAGTGGTTTAGAGTGGGTAAGGGAACATTGGAAAGGGAACTACTGCCCTAGATCTAATGTCCGTGGCAGGATTAGGAAGTTAGTAGGGGACAGATGGGTTAGTAACTGAGGGGGGATAAAATAAAGTTATTCATTAACAAACTCAGTCAGTCGCGGGTTTGATGGGAGATATTTGTCTAAGCGGAGTTTAAATGAATCAACGGTGCTGCAGTCTATAACGTCTCGGGGAAGCCCATTCCACAAGTTGACAAATCGATTGAAGAAGAAATTCTTAGATTCGTGTGAGTTAAAAGATTTACCAATAATTTTGCAACCGTTTCCCCGCATGTAATTAGATTGGTCGATAGTGAAGTACTTACTACAGTTCATATCGTCGATGCCTTTGATGATTTTGAACACTTGAATTAAGTCACCTCTTAATCTGCGCTGGGTTAAAGGAAATAGATTTAATTCTCTAAGACGCTCTTCGTATGGTTTGTTCTTTAGGCTAGGTATCATTTTGGTAACTCTACGTTGAACTCGTTCTAGCTTTGTTTATATCTTTTTGGTAATAAGGGCACCAGGATTGAACGCAGTATTCCAGAAGAGGGCGGACTAAGGAATTGTAAAGGGTTAGGATAACTTCTTTGGATTTATGCTCAAATGACCTGCCTATAAAGCCAATTATTTTGTTTGCCTTCTTAACAACTTCTGAACATTGTTGACTCGGTTTTAGGTTACTCGATATTGTTACTCCCAGATCGGTTTCTTTGTTTATATTCTTAAGCTAAGTGCCATTCATCGAATAGTTTGATTTCTCATTTAGGTATCCGATATGTAGTACTTTACATTTATCCGCATTGAAACTCATTTGCCAAATTTGGGCCCAACATGACAATTTATCTAGATTGTGTTGCACATCGTCAACTTGTTCTTTTGAGAGTACGCTATTTGCAATTTTTGTATCGTCAGCAAATTTTGAGATTGTACAGGTGAGACCCTCATCTATGTCGTTGATGTAAATTAGAAAGATAATTGATCCTAGTACCGGTCCCTGGGGTACCCCGCTACTTACATTGGTCCATTTAGATGCCTTACCGTTTATGACTACTCTTGCTTTCAGTCGCTGAGCCAATTTTCTATCCATTTCAACACACCGTCTTTATTCCATGCGCTTTTAGATTAGCAGTAAACGTTTGTGGGGAACTTTGTCAAAGGCCTTTTGAAAATCAAGGTATATAATATCTACAGCTTTACTCTCATCGTTGAGGTTGAGGATATCGTGGAAGAAGTCCAAGAGGTTTGTTAAACAGGAACGTTTTTTACGAAAGCCGTGTTGAGTATCTTTAAGTAAGTTATTTGCCTCCAAGTGATTTACGAGTCGGTCTCTTATGACCGTTTCTAGCATTTTACATACAATTGAGGTTAAGCTAATTGGACGATAATTACTGGTTAGGGATTTGCTGCCTTTTTTTAATATCGGTGTTACGTTGGCTAGCTTCCACTGATCAGGCATAGTCCCAGACTGCAAGGATTCATTGAATAGCAATGTCAGTGGTTTGGAGAGCTCATCCTTAGCTTCCTTTAGAACTCTAGGTGATATTGTATCAGGTCCAGGGGTTTTATTTACCTTGAGTTTATTGTTACGATCCAGGTTCTCAAAGACACAGGGCTCTTCAACATTGGACTAGATAATGGCAAAAAGCAACAACGGTAACACTAGATCCAACCCCTGCCTTAAACACTGGAAAACAAAACACCATTACCGCCCTGAGTCGTGCCCTGGACAATGAGGTATCCTATGACTCGGTAACTGGTGCCACACACACTAGGCTGACGCTCAATGAAACATTTCTATTCACAAAGAGTAAAAGATTACTCGATTATGTTACACAAAGAAAAGATAGTTAACGTGATTAATTAACATTACGGTAGATACTCAAATAACTGGCACTCCTGTATTAAAGAAAGTGCCAATGCTAGTCCTGCAACATCAACTGGGAAACTTCTGAAATAAGTCTGATGCTGGGAAGATGTTCGTAAAGAATCTTGAACAATTATAATGCAGAATACGTGTCACAATAAATGCTAGGCCCTATAGTAATAATAGGCAGGCGAATAATAAAGACTGCGCAAAGGTAGTAATGCTCGGACAACTAAAGAAATGCTTGTGACACAACGCAACAGCCTACTCGGTTTGTGCAACTCAACAACAACCTCGGCTCAAAAGTGCAGTGAATAATAATGTGCATACATATAATAATGGGGCTTATCTCTAACCAGTGTCTGCTCAGTTAATAAAGTCTAGCAGGGGTATCAAGGCAGGGCAACAATGGGCGAGCTGCGGCTCGTAGCCTAACGTTGTCCGAGGGTGTATAATGAAGATTACGTTATATGACGGGGATGCTCTCTTGATAAATCTAGGTCTAGAGTACCTAGCTCTATCCTGGCGCACCCTCAGAAGTCAACACAAAGGGGCAGCACTATGTTGAGAGGGACTGGCTATGGCCCTCTCACACAACAGCGCTGTGCTCGCAAAGTAAAACCAACCCGAAGACAACTTAGGCTCCCACAGTACTGTCGATGTCGTGCAGAGCTTAGCTAACACTGCAAACATCGGAGACAACGACACAGTAACCTTACCCCTAGTCTAGCTTTAGATAACCAAGAAGAATCACCCAACACCCTGCAAGGGAGAGTATACCGGTCTACAACCTTCCCGAGAGAGGACACATACGGAAAAGTCCGTCTCTCTAACCTCTCAATAAAGCATAATACCTCCTTAACCTAATACATGGAAATATCTGAGAGCTTCGCGTACATACGACTGGTCGACGGTGAACGTCTATGCTGAAACCAGAAGGGATGTTGAGTTTAATAAAGATTAGAGAATGAGAAAGGAGAAGTCGAGAGAGAGAAATAGTATGCAAAGTAGCGAGTATGGGGGACAGAATTGCAATGGATGTAGGCGATACGCGTGTCAGGCAAGCTCTGAGCTGGTAAAGAACACGAGGCAGCGACGGGAAGGGACTAGTTGACCACCCGGCCGCCAACGCCGTCAGCGCCCAAGCGAGCCGCGTCATAGCTCACCTCGCTGCCGGGTGTACCCCCTCACACTCTCTCGCTCGCCTCCCACACAAGAAACATTTATATTATAGCGAATATAAAATATAAGGCGCGGTCAGAGACCAAAACAAAGACCATTTCTAGACTGTCTGTGGCAACACGACACTAATGAAATAAAGCAGATCATTCTAGGACAACTGTAGCCTATCCCCCCATCCTGGCGAGCGCTAGCGAGCTGCAATGCCCCACGCAACCATTCTGCTAACGCCGGGAGGCGTCACATTATCTAAACAATTCAATAGTTCTCTCTCTGTAACGGTGATATTGCTTAGAACATCTGAATTATCAATCTGAATCGGCGATGGTGTAGGAATATCACTGAGGTCTTCGGTTGTAAAAACTGATGCAAAGAAGGTATTGAGGGCATTACTCATTTGTACTTCGTCTTTGGTGTATTCTCCATTTTCATCGACTAACGGTCCAACAGTTGAAGGAAAACTTTTTTTTTCTGATATAACTATAGAATTCTTTCGGGTTAGTTTTACTTTGATTCGCAACATGTAACTCCAGGGTCTTTTTACTTTGCTTAATTAACTTTTAGGCTTTGCGTCGTAGCTCTACAAAGTTCACCCGTTCTTCGTCATTTTGTGAGGATTTTAATCTATCATTAGCAAATTTTTTAGCAAGCAGACAGTCTGAAATATCTTTATTCCACCAGTGGGCTTATCATTGTGGCCTGGACGCCGTATTTTCGATGGTATGCAGTCTTGCACTGCCTTAAGGTAAGTGGTTGTGAAACGCTCCCAAGATGTATTATGTTGTTATTGTTAGTCAGAAAGCTCCAGTCAGTTTCTTTAAGCTTTGATTTAAATTTATGAAAATTGGCTTTCTTGAAATTAGGGACTTTCTCAATGCTGCTATTTGATTTGTTACTAGTAAACTTTAATGTGAAAGTTATCGTACGATGGTCGCTGTTACTGAATTCATCACCAACATTCAAATTCTCTATTAATTCTTCTTTTGTTGCGAGTACAAGGTCAAGCACATTATTACCACGGGTCGGATATTGTACAAATTGAAAAAGTGAACTCTCTTGCAAGTTAGCATAGAGGTCGTGTCCAGAGTGTGAAGTAAGAATATCGCCCAATTTAGTCACGGGTAAGTTGAAATCGCCAAGAATAACGGTATTTGTATGTTAGTTATTTCTGTAATTTGTTCATAAATTTCACGGTCAGTTTGCACTGATTGAGATGGGAGTCTGTATAATAAAGCTAGTGTTATTTTAGTTCCTCGTTTATTATTTAATAGTACGTAAGATATGTCTATATTCGCAATTCGAGGTTTTGACATTAAGAGTGCTTAAGACTTTCCTTTATAAAAAACAGAACTCCTCCTCCATTTCTATTGATCAGACTTTTCTCAAACATTGTATAACCAGGAAGCGTATATTCGGCTAAAAAGTCTCTGTCTTCCGTATTTAACCAAGATTCTGTAATGCCGATTATATCATAAAGTTCTGTAAACACGATTTCCTCTAGATCTGAAAATTTATTGCATATGCTACGAGCATTTACATAAAACACCTTAAGAGTATTAGAGTTGGATGTTACTGATTGTGCATTGTCTGAATTTTCAGTTCGTATTATTTTGACTTGCACTACCCTGTCTGGGGTCTGGTTGACCCCGTTTCTTGAACGGAAATCCTTGACTGCATCGTTCAGCAGACGACCAAGATGTGCAGCTCCTACTTCATTGAGATGTATATCATCTCCTGAAAACAAAGATTTATCATAGTAAAAATGATCCCACGTGTCGACAAAGCCGATGTCCTCCTCCCTGCAGAGTTTGGCTAGTCGTCGATTTGTACTGGTAGCTATGTTGTAGAATCGGTTTTCTACATCAATCCGGGGAACAATTCCTGAAATTAAGATTCTATTAGATTTTC